>CM021100.1:197031795-197215363 GCA_007115665.2 Sequoiadendron giganteum | reverse complement strand
ATACCCTATTAATCCCTCAACCCTTAAACCCTAATCCCTCCACCCTTAAACCCCAATCCCTCAACCCCTATACCCTCTTAATCCCTCAATCCTCAAACCCTAATCCCTCAACCCCTATACCCTCTTAATCCCTCAACCCTCAACCCTTAAACCCTAACCCCTCAACCCTTATACCCTCTTAATCCCTCAACCCTTAAACCATAATCCCTCAATCCCTATACCCTCTTAATCCCTCAATCCTTATACCTTCTTATTCCCTCAACCCTTAAAACCTAATCCCACAACCCTTAAACACTAATCCCTCAACCTCTATACTCTCTTAATCGCTCAATCCTCAATCCTCAACCCTCAACCCTTAAACCCTAATCCCTCAAGCCCTATACCCTCTTAATCCCTCAACCCTCAACCCTTAAATCCTGATCCCTCAACCCCTGTACCCTCTTAATCCCTCAACCCTCAACCCTTAAACCCTAATCCCACAATCCCTATACCGTCTTAATCCCTCAACCCTCATCCCTTAAACCCTAATCCCTCAACTCCTATATCCTCTTAATCCCTCAACCCTTAAACCCTAATCCCTAAACCCTTAAACCCTAATCCCTCAACCCCTATACCCTCATAATTCATCGACTATCAATGCTTAAGCCGTAATCCCTCAACCCCTATACCCTCTTAATCCCTCAACCCTCAAACCCTAATCCTTCAACCCCTAAACCGTAATCCCTGAATCCCTATACCCTCTTAATCCTTGAACCCTCAACTCTCAACCCTTAAACCCTAATCCCTCAACCACTATACCCTCTTAATCCCTCAACCCTCAACCCCTAAACCCTAATTGCTCAACCCTTAAACCCTAATACCTCAACCCTTATACCTTCTTAATACCTCAACCCTCAGCCCTCAACCCTTAAACCCTAATCCCTCAACCACTAAACCCTCTTAATCCTTGAACCCTCAACCATTAAAGCCTAATCGCTCAACCCCTATACCCTATGAATCCGTCAACCCTCAACCCTCAACCCTCAACCGTTAAACTTTAATCGCTCAACCCCTATACCCTTTGAATCATTCAACCCTCAACCCTTAAACCCAAATTCCTCAACTCCTATAACCTCTACTTTATAACCTCTTAATCCCTCATCCCTAAAGCCTAAACCCTTAAACCCTAACCCATAAACCCTCTACCCTCTACTGCCAATCCTATACCCTCTACCCTCAACCCTAATCCCCCAACCCTAAAACCCACTTAGTAATCTCTCTACCCTAATCCATCAACCCTCTTGACCCTTAAACCCTTAACTCTTGAACCCTTAAACACTCAACCCTAAACCCTCGTCCCTCAACCCTAACCCCTTGAACCCTAAACTGTTAAACCCTTTACCCTCTACCCTTTAACCTCTACCATCAACCCAATACTCTCTACCCTAAACCCTAATCCATCAACCCTTAATCTCTCAACCCCTATAACCTCTACCCTATATATTGGACCCTCAACCCTAATCCCTCGACCTTATACCTTAAACCCTCAATCTTCAACCCTCAACCCTTAAACCCTCTACCCTTTACCCTATACATTAAACACTCAACCCTCAACCCTCAATCCTTAAACCCTAAACTCTCTACCCCTTACATTGGACCCTGAACCTAATCCTTCAACCATATACCCTCAAAACTATACCCTAAACCCTCTACCCTCAACCAAGTAAACCCTTAACCCTAAACTCTTAACCCCAAACCCTTCAACCCTAAACACTTAAACCTTAAACCTTCTACCCTATACCCTCAACCAAATACCCTCTACCATCAAACCTATTCCATCAACCCTCAAACCTTAAACCCTAATACCCTAGAAACCATCAACCCTATAGGTCCTCCATCCTAATCCCTCAACCCTATACCCTCAACCCCTATCACTTTCTCTCTATCTATACATCTCACCTCTCCCTCCTTCCCTTCCTCCCACCCTCTCTAATTGTCTTTATGTACCATCTCCCTCTTTCTGCATACCTCTCGTTCAATCAATCCCTACCACCCTCTCTCACTCCCTCTCTCTCACTCCCTCTCACTACCTATCTCTCAAGTCTCTCCCTCTCACCCCCCTCACACTCTCAAGTCTCTCCCTCTCACACTCTCAAGTCTCTCCCTTTCGCACCCTACCTACATAACCCTCTCTTTCTCTTTGTCTCTCTCTCTCCCTCTCCCTCAATTCTCTCTCTCTCTCTCTCTCCCCCTCTCTTCTCTCTCTCCCATCCCTCTATCCCTCCCACCCTACCTAGCTAAGTCCCCCTCAATCCAACCCCTTCTCTCCCACTCCCTCTCTCTTAAACTCTCACTTCGACCCCCTCTCCATCTCTCTAGACTCTCTCTAAATTCTCCCTTCATCTAAAGACATACATAAATGCATACATACAAGCATAATACATTTGTACATATAATCTTACATCCATACAAGCATACATACATACATGTACATAAAAATATATCAGCATACATTAATATATTAGCATTAAACATAAAGTAAGACATAACGCGAGCGCGTTATAATGTGCTCGCGTTATGTACTAGTAGACATGTTCCCCGCAAAAGCAAAAACCATGTCAAAAGCAAGATATAACGCGCTCTCGTTATAACGCGCTCACGTTATATCTTGCTTTGGGAATTACCAAACTTTAAGCTTGGTATTGCCTTGGAATTCCAACCCAAAGGTTTGGAGGGCATTCCCAACGACCAGAGACATTTTTTTTAAAAATCCACCATATTTCTCATAATCGAGTTCGTGCTCACCGTCAGGATTGCACGTGGTTCAATATCGAAAAAATCGAGCACATGGGTAATGTTGGGTTATCTCTTAGCTATCCAACGATGTAATTTTTTTCACTTTCTGAAAATGTTAAGTCTTTCATCCATAATTTATTTTATCTGTATGTCTTTTTTTTTCCAAAAAGCAGTGTTTGGTATTTTTTTCGTTATAAATTAACCGTTCATCAATTTTTCAAATAAATTACATTTTTAGAAACTAGACTACATTCTACAAAATTAAAAAGAAAACAAATCAATTAGTTTCCAAAATTTGTAGGGGTAGCACGGCCAAAATTCTATTTTCAGGATATGTCCACTTCGCAAATTAGTAAAGAATCAAATATTCATTAAAAAATTATCAGAAAAATCATGCATCAACTACATACTGTTAGCTAACTTTTGACCATTGCGATTTTAAAAATACTAAAAAAAAGTTTACCTTACGAGGGTCGTACAAGAGTTACTATGTTATGTTTTTTTGACAAAAACAACACCAATTTGTGTACGTCCCTCATTTGAACCCCTTAATCTCAATCATTTTCAAAATAAATTAGTAGTTTAGAAAGTAGACTCGGAGCACTTGAATCCTTCTTTTTGTTCCATCTCAAAATTTTGAGTCTAAGTATCCTCAATTTCATATCCAAGGTCAGTATTTCCTAATTTCAGAAAAAAGTTGTCCACTTAAGTCCCCTTTTTGGGAACCATCTTGGTGCACTTATCCTAGTCTAAGTCAAAACCTCTAGAGTGTTTGACAAATGTGTACCAAAGGATATAATCTTATGTTTTAGGATGATGGATGTTAGATCAAAAAATGATTCAGAACTATGGTTGCTATTGGAGGAAGGACATATGGAAATTTTATTAGCTTAAAGGTCTTGATGATCGTTGCTTTATGACTCAAATTAATGAAAGTTGGTTGTGGCATAGAAGCATGTGTCACAACAATTTTGATAGCCTAGTAAAGATTAGTTTAGCTCAAGCTATAAGAGATCTTCCAAAGATTATAGAGCCTATCAATGTTGTCTACAAGGAATGTCATATTGGGAATCAAGCAAGAAGTTTCAAAGTCAAAGAACAATCTAATATTGGATTATTGGAATTGGTGCATACAGATCTTTGTGGTCCTACCAGAGTAAGAAGTTTTCATGGTGATAGGTATTTCATGTTATTAATTGACGATTACTCTAGAATTATATGGGTTACTTTCCTCAAAGAAAAATCAAAAGCTCTAGATAAGTTTAAAGAATTCAAAGTTATGGTTGAGAATGAAATGAGTATGAAAATCAAGTGTTTGAGTTCTGGCAAAGGTGGAGAATTCACCTCCAATGATTTTAACAGTTTTTGTGAGAATCATAGAATAAAGAGGAATTTATTTGCCCCTAAGAATCCTCAGCAGAATCGAGTGGTTGAAAGAAAGAATATGACTGTTGAGGAAAACCTATCAGAAGTCTACTAGAGAGAAGAAATTCATACCGTTGTCTATATACATAACAGAGTACAAGCAAGAGAAAATAGTGCAAAGGATCCCTATGAGTTGTGGTATGGAAGGATCCCTACTATCAAATACTTTAGAGTGTTTGGAAGCAAATGCTATATCAGAAGAGATGAAGCGAAATTAAGTTTGATACAAGATTTGATGAAGGTATCTTCCTCGAATGTTCTACTAGAAGCAAATCTTACTAGTGTTACAATAAGAGGCTGGATAATATTGTTGAGAATTCAAGTGTCAAGGTGGATGGAGACTTACAGAATAACTCAATGGTGATAGATGGATATGAACCAAATGAGTTCTCTTGAAGAGAAAATGACAACGATGAATGTAAGAAAAAAGAAGTTCAAATTGAAGAGGAAGAAAATTTGGAATGGATCCCTGAGACTCCTGTGTATGTGAAAAAGAATCATTTTGAAGATTAGATCATTGGTGACAAAAGAAAAGGTGTGTTAATAAGGAAATTTTTTGTTATGGCTGAAGAATAGGTAAATCTATGTTTACTTTCTAAATTTGAATCTAAAATAGTGATTGAAACATGGAAGGATGAGTATTGGATCAATGCTATGAAAGAAGCATTAATGCAAATTGAGAAGAATCATATTTGGGAAATTGTCCCAAGACATGCAAACAAGAATCTAATTGGAACTAAGTGGGTATTCCAGAACAAACTAAATGAGAATGGAGAAATAGTAAGAAACAAGGCAAGACTTATGTGTAAGGGCTACTCCCAAGTAGAAGGAATAGATTTTGAGAAGACATTTTCTCTGGTGGTGAGAATTGAAGTTATCAGAGTGTTTTTGGATTTTGCAACACAAGGATTTCAAAGTTTATCAAGTGGATGTGAAGTCTACTTTCTTGAATGGTGAATTGGAAGAAGAAGTAACATTGAACAACCAAAAGGATTTTAATTATTCAGACAAACCAAATATGATCTTCAGATTGAAGAAGGCACTTTATGGATTGAAGCAAGCTCATAGGTCTTGGTATGCAAGGTTGGATAGGTACTTGATAAATTAAGGATTCAATAAAGGTATCATAGATATTTATCTTTATTTTAAAGTCGAAGAATACAAATCTTGATTATGGTTGTGTATGTCGATGATATAATCTTTAGAGGAAATGAAGCTATGTGCAAGATATTTGCAAAAGATATGCAAAAAGAGTTTGAGATGTCCATGTTAGGGGAGATGAATTTCTCCCTTGGACTACAAATCAATAAAAAAAAAGTATATTCATTTCACAATCAAAGTATGTCAAGGAAATGTTAAAAAAGTTTGGAATGTAAGACTTTGAACTAGTATGTACCCCTATGATTACTGGTTGCAAGATGAGTAAGATTGATGAATCTCCTAAATCTTGTAACATGCCTATTGATCTACACAATAATTTTACTATGCTTTTTACCTCAAGTAAATAAATTATGATGTGAACACTTAGAAATAATTTTTTCTTTTCATATATAAGAATAATATGCATATTTGAAATAAACATCATTCCAAACTTCCCATCAAGGATAACTTTAAGAAACCCCCCCTCGACGAAGGTGTAAAATACTGGCGAATCTTGGCTAAGTGCTATAATTTTCCTGGCAAATCTATGCACATTATTAAAAAAATTGTAAAATCCTAGTGAATCTTAATGAATAATTGGTAAAAATAATAATCACAATGGTGAATCCTAGTGAATAATCACTAAAAATATTTACTATGATGGCGAATCTCTCTTTTAAAAAAATTGCATAGCTAGTCGACGCAGTTCCCCCTTCCGATTAAAAAGCTAATCGATGACAATAAATAAAATCCCTATTTGAGGCTAAAATATCCCTAAAATTAAATGGTAATTTATTATTAGTGGCGATATTGCCCCAAAATTAATGGTAGGAATATAATATTACTAACGAATATAATTAATATTTTTAATTACAGTATAAAGTATTGGTGAATTAGTTCCAATGACGCATCATTTACATGGTGAATCAATTTGAGTTATTATTTTAAAAAATAATGCATAGGAAAATTAATCAAGATGAAATTATTTTTTGTAAAAAGCAGGTGATTCAGTATCCTTTTTAGCTTGTACTATTTTCCATTTCTGAAGGTCCCAATTTCAGTTATTTGCCACTAAATTTTTCCCTGATTAAATTAGTGACATATGATTGACAAAGCACTTTTAGGGTAGCACCGATACATTCTCCTAGGTTGATAGGAAAGGTTAAGGCTAAGACATGTTTAAAATACATTAATGGAGAGGTTACTAAAGCAAGTTCCAAATAGAGCACGTGTAATTATACTTTCACCTTGAGGGAGTATAATTTACGATGCTACGAAGCACCATATTAGAAGGAATTACACTTTGCACATGGTATTTTTAGTTGGCTCATGGATATGCCTTAGAAAACATGTCACTCTTGGAAAATGAAGAAAGAACCCTTTAGGCTTTAAAATATTTATCTCTTCCAAAAAAATGATAGGATGTGGGATGGAGATAGAGTATTTTATCCTTGTATGTAGGTCATTAGGAGCTCATATGAGAGGATTAAAGAGTTCTTGGAAGATAAGAAAATGAAGAGGACTCAATATTGAAGTGTTTTTGTAGGAACACATGCAACAATTTTTTGTAAAGGGAAAGAATAAATATAAAATGGTTTGGTGTAATCAAGGCTTTAAATCAAGATAATAACATTAACAATGATTGTTAAATTACTATCATGAAAGTTAATTTGATATTTTGGCTTGTCCAATCTACACTCTCATATATTTCTTCTACATGTTATTAGAGGATGAACAATGTCTACAAATCCTCAAATATAAACTTCCTAAATGAAGTTTGTCCTCCCAAAAAATAATTGTGCCCTTTCTTTCTTCAAAGAAGAGGAATATTGAGAATAGTTTTGATTATGTTCGTATCTATAAAAATAATCTTCTCAGATATGATATAGCATAAGATCTTTCTATTGATAATATAAAAGATATACTCTTGAGATTTGATGATATCTCCTACTTTCTACATGTTTAAAATAATTTTCTTAGGTCTTTGATTTGCTCTATTTTTAGAAAAGAAAGTAAGGAGAAATTCATAATTATAGACTCAATTTTGCATATTGAAAGAGGAACATTTGATCCTAAAGTCAAAATTTGTCTTAAATTGTTTGTCATAGATCCAATTGTGACATTTTAGATTTCATAACATTCACTTCGATCACTTCTTCTTTGCCTATCAAGCTAAGTACCTTTATTTTTATTTTTATTTTTGTATATCATTATCATACTAGTTCATAGTATTGATGCCCTCAACTTATTTATTTACTAGCTTAGTTAATGTGTGTTTATATATATTCATATTATTAAAATAGCCTAGATGATCCTGAAGGAAAATGCAATTTAATAATTTTTTTAATAAAATATTAATAAATTAAAATTTAACTACTCTAATTAATACCTTTTTTTAATTGAAAGAATGCAAATTACACAAAGGATATTGTAGTTAAAATTTGCAAGAATAAGCTTTATGAACAAACCAAAAAAATGTACTAACAATATACAAACACAAAATTGACTTCTCTAAGGAGAATATATGCATGAATAAGTTGTACAAAATAGACTAAAAAACTTGCTAACAATAGAACAACCATGGTATTGATAGTGCAAGACAAAATGGTAGGACTGGCTGAACATAAAATGGAATAGTAGAAGAAAAAAATCTGAGCAACGATCATTTTTTTGCAAAAAAAAGTCTTAATCCTTGCACTATTCCAACCTTCTTTTTACTTTGCAACTACACAACTTGTTATTTAAATTGATTGAATTTAGAACCCCATCTTTAACTTCCTTTAATTGATACCTACGATTACACTTTAAGATAAGATTATAAATATTAGTCTACTTTTAGATATTATCATGAAGATCAACAATAACAAAAAGTAAAATTTAATAAAAAAGAATAACTATATACTATTTTTTAGTGTAAATAAAATATAACACTAGGCCTAAGAATTTCGCTACCTTCCTAGAGACTCTGGAGGGCTTGGTCTATTCTCCACTCAACGACAAGGGATTGCCTTGTGTGTGAAATGGATAATTAGAGCCCTTATTGGAGATGAAGCCTGAAAAATTCTCCTCAGGCATTGTATTCAGTCTGGCTTTCCTGTTCATAGACCTACTTGGAAGGGGATTGGCTTTCAAACACTTCTAGTCATGAAGGAATCTGTCCAAGGCTAAGAGCATTTGGAAAGCCTGGGAGGCGGTTAAGCCTTAGCTCCGCTAGGCTGGATCTGGTTTTCGTGATGGGCTTTCACTCAATCAATAAAATGTTTGGTGGTTGCCTCTCTTTGTTAATAATGGTCAGCCTCTGGCCAAGTCGCCTTGGCTTAAGGCGCTAAGGTTCCACAAGAAAGACATTCAAACCTTGCAACATGTGTTTCACATACCCACAATGCGCATTATGTTGTGGGGGGATTTTCGTGTGCTTTATAGACTTCAAAACCAGGACTGCGATACTTATGATGGTCTAGTGAATGCTATTCCTGCAAATTATCTTCATAAAGTGGGAATTTGTGAGTCCAAGCCCTGGTGGAAGGACTGAAAGTGGTACCCAAACACCCCTTTCAGGAATTACAAGCCTCGACTTGGTTATATGTGGCTATTGCCACATTTTCCAATGATTGATAGTCTTAACCAAAGATGACTTCTCCAATCCTCCGCTCATGTCTGGCGAAAAAAATTCTCTACCATTTGGTCTATAAGTGTTGAGCTGAAGCTCGACCACTTTCCTTGGTGTATTATTTTCCAAGGCTTGCCTGTGGGGTCTCAGCTTGTTCACTTAGGGGTCCAAGACCCTCGATGCCCTTTTTGTGGGCAAGCTGAGTCTTTTAAGCATCTCTTATGGTTTTGTACTAGAGCTCAATAGTTTTGGATTTGGATTCATGACCTCTTTTGGCCTTTCAGACCGAAGCCCTTTTCCTGGCATATGGCTTTGTTGAGAGACTTGCCCAAACTTCGTACTAAGTATACCCAACTTTGGTACACTTTCAGAGTGGAAATCCTCTTCAGTATCTGGAAATATAGAAATATCTGCATATTTGCTAAAACCCAAATGGATAGAAATGTTTCTTTGTATTCTAAAGCTATTATTTATTCTAATGTGCTCTTACAGATTCAAGTTCAAGCGAACAAGGTTGCACTTGAGATGGCTCACCTTTAGGTGCTTTTGGACCATTGGGGCAATGCTCCATACACTGTGGCTCGGGTGCTCGCTTCGCCTACCCCTTACCATGATCGGTCACCCTCTCAGGGCTAGCAGCGGAGTGGCTCTACTCGCCCCCGCTCTCAGCCTCCTCTTCGACATGGTTCCCGCCTTCCTCGATAGTCTCGTTCTCCTCCTCCACGGGCTAGCCAAGGGTGGCTCTCTGGAGGAGTGGTGAGGTGTAGCGGTGGTGGTTTCAGATGGCCCTTTGATGATACTCCTGCTTCTGGCTCTGGTTGGCTAGACACAACAAAATATTTTCCATGGTTGACACTTGTAATCTCGCCCTAGCGTGAGAATAAAGAAGATAAAGATAAAGATGTTGATGATGGTTGGGGTCCTCCTCTTGACGTCACTCCAAACGTCACTAATGTATGGGGAAAAAACTTGCATGATAGAGACCCTCTTGGCTCTACTAGTATTGCATTGGCCGCTTAATGGCCTTTTATTTTATGTTTGTAATGATGAACTTTTGGGCTAGACCCATGTGATAGTTGGTTTTTTTGATTTTCTAGGCGCTGCCCATGTGACTCTCAGGGTGTGCCTTCTTACCGCCCACCCTTTTTTTGTGGATATGTATTTTAATCTTTACTATTAATATAGATTAATGCCTATTCATAAAAAAAATAAAAAATCTTATTAATGTTAAACTTTTGACCATTGTGGAAGTAAAGTGGAAATAACCTTACAATTACTCATATTAAACAAAATTAGAAGTACGGTGATAATACCTACCACCTACTTTTTTCCACTAATGTCACTTCCAACTCATACTTTTTTCCACTAATGTCACTTCCAACTCACATATCTAAAGACTTTCTCAACTAAGTGTTCTTGCATGATATTTGTATTATAGGGGAAAATAAAATAATGCAAATCTCCCATCCTGGTGAAGATAGACTGTGAGATTTTCAATAATTTTGTTTCTCTTGTAAAATAATTCTTATAATTACACTTTAAGATAGAATTATAAATATCAATCTATTTTTAAACATTATCATAAAGACCAATTATAATTAAAAATTAAAAACTCACTATTGATAACTTTTTAATATAAATAAAATATAAAATTATAAAATTACCTTTAAATTTTTTACCATTGAATAATGTATAAATAATGTGGAAGCAGTCTTCCAATCAATCATACTGACCAAAATTATAACTATAGTGAATACCCACCACTACTCACTCTTTACCACTAAGGTCACTTCCATCTCACATCTCCGAGACTTATTGCATGGTATTTGTATTATAGGAAAAGAATAACAAATGTAAACCCGACGTCACGATGAAGACAGACCGTGGGGCTAAGTTCGTCATGTAAATTTCGATGGAAGGGGAGAAACCGCGTGAAGAAAGAAATCTTCTGACTTGTCAGCTGCCACTAACAGAAAAGTAAAGTTCGAAATGAAAGCACATTACAGAAAATTCATTGGTTTTGTTATTCGTACAAAGGCCTTCCCCGTTGTTTCCCTGCCTGAGCTCTTCCACGCATTATTTCTACCCTTTTTCTCGCGCACTCCCTTTATTCACTCACCGACCATTCGTTTTTTCAGATTCTTTTGCTTCGGCATTCTGATGATTTATCTGGCAAAACCCAAAGCCCACTATGCACAATCTACCTGGTGTTAGGGCGAGCTGTCATTTATGCTCAAAACCGGCTGCACAATCATTCCCGTTTTCTATGGTGTTGAGCCCAGTGATGTCCGCTTAATGAAAGAAGCTCTGCTAACGCCTTTGCTGAGCATGAAAGACAGAAGAAATATACTTGAGAAAAGCTCTGGGAGTGGAAAGAGGCGCTCTACAACATTTCATTCCGTTCTGTTCCAGTCTGAAGGATAATGAGTAAGTACCAATCATTCTGTCCTCTTTGTCATATTCTAATTATGGCCTGTAATCTTTTTCGTTTTGTAAGGTTGTTCTCATTATACGGGTTTGATCTCACTAAAACTCTACAAGCTTCTTGGAAAAAACCTGTGTTTAAATATTTTTGGTATTTTATATATTTTTTAATAATATAAAAAATAAAAATAAAAATCTTTTTGGCAGCCATCTTAAATTTGTATTTATAGAATTAATAATAATTTGTGCAGTAAAAAATTGGAAAAAAATATATTGAAAGCAAATATTTAGAAAAAAGAAAGAAATTTGTACTATGTGGATTTTTTCCATATGTTATGCTTATTTCTAGCCCTCCTTTTTTCAGAGCTTATTTCCAATTCCTAAACAATAGCTCTCCATTAAGATAGGGAAAGATTTCAAATTATCTTTTCCCATAATAAAATTTATGCATGAGAACACTCCAACTACTTAAATTTAAGAGAAAACACATTTAAGCAATCGCATACTTTTAATTTTGAGTTATTGTATTTTTTTTTCAACTTGTTTTTTGATAATTAATAATTTATATTTAGAATATATTTTTAAATCTTATAATAAGACCTAAATTTGATGGATTATGATTATGTGTAAATATTTTTGTTGTAAAATATAATTAAAATTGTGGAAATATTACATTACATAAAAAAATAAATTTGTATGGACAATAAAAATATTATTTAGAATTATGATCAAATATATATATTTTTATCTATGTATAAATTTTTCTAAAATAAAATGTGTCATATTATTTAAAGGGCAAGTTTGAATAGATGATTATAAAAAAAAAAATGCTTGACAACAAGATCAACCATCAAATTTAGGTCTTGCCTTGTAAATTTATACTTATATTTAAAATGTTTTATAAAAATAAAATATCTTATAAAAGAAGTAGAAAATCAAATACAAATTAGTGGAGGAAAATGGTCACTACTTATATGTAATAATTAACATGGTCAATACATGTTCCAATCTTCTAGAGGACCAATGTTATTATAAAGTTGGGCTTTTGATTATGTTTAAATATATTTTAATTTAAAATATTTTTTTATTCTTTGGGAGAATATTTGTAATTTTAGTTTTTGATAAATTATTTGTTGTCTACAAATTTTAATTGTCTTATCATAATGTTATGTGTACAATTATAGTAGAAATTAAAGAGTTATCTTTGTCTAAACATATCCATTTCAAACTAAAATGTGAATATATGAAATTATATTAGTGTTGAACATGGGTGTAAATGTGTTGTCTTAATTATGATTAGTTTGACATCATAAATAATCGAAAAAATATCTTGCAAGATTTAAGGGGGGTCTTATAGTAGTATCAGAGCAAGTTTTCTTGCCAGCCTGTTGGGGATTCGGTAAAACTCAAAGTTGTGACAATGGATTTCAACAAGGTTGAAGATCAAATCAAGAGGAATTATGAACAAGAGGCTTCCCAAATCTTTGAAGAATATCATAGCATGTCGGATGGGCTTAAAAAACAGGTTTCTTTTGATTCTTTCTTGAGCTTGGTGAAATACATTAGAAGAACAAAGAAAGAAAACTCAAAAGTTACCAGTGGAGAAGGGTTAGAGAAGGAAGAAGAAGTACTTGTTTGTGGTTTGCAGCCAACAAGTAAGTATGAGGAAGGCAAAAATCAGTCAACATGCATTGAAGATTGGACTCTAAGTCCTAAAGAAAATGAAGCTACAAGTGAAGAGCACATGACACTTCAAGATGACTGTGAGATTGAAGAAAAGTCACCTATTGAAGCTGTAAATGAAGAGCACATGAAGATTGAGGAATATACCACAATGGAGATTGTCAAACTAGCCATGTGGGATTAGCTTCTAGGAGGTATGAGTTTATTTGTTATTCCTCTAGGGAAGCCTAGTGTTGCTTCATCACCCTTACCTTGTCTTGGCAAGAAATCAAATGGTGATTTGGGTGTCTTTGAGAGGGATGTTGTTCATGCATATGATGGCAATCTAGAAATGTCAATATGTGGTGAACAAAGAGGTTTGGATAAGACTGATTTGACATTGCAAGATATGGAGGAGAACGACTATCACTCTCTAATAATAGGGTATTGGAGAGTGATTTAATCACAAAGACAACCAATCATGAGTACGGTGATCACATTTTTCTTGAACAAAGCAATCAACCCTTCAACTCATGGGATCTGGGTGTGTTGGCACCTATGCATAATGAGGATCCTTCATGGGATGAGTTTCCTTTTGACCTGGGTGATGTTCAAATCTCATAGCACAATGTAAGCTATGAGGATGCTATTGAAGAAGTCTTTAATGAAAAAACTTGTATGGCGAAGCTCTAGAATGATTTCTTTGAGAAGGTTGCAACCACTAATGAAGAGTTTAATGCTACTGAAATTTTCAAAACAACACTTATTGGGGAGCATCTTCATCATTCCAATGATGGCAATCAAGATTTTGGGTGGGAATCTCCTATACTTGAAGAACATCCATTAGAAGAGGAATTCATATCAGAAACTTCTGATGGGGAAGATGCCTTATCACATGAAGAATGTATGACAGAAACCCAAGATGACCTCTTAGACATGCATGTGACTACTATTGATGAATTGTTGCATGAGGGAAAGACAAAACAATAGCCTTGATTGCAAGTTCAGTCCAATCTAATGGGATTCTTGTGACTATCGAGTTCCTTGATGACACTAGTGGAGTAGATGCAAATGATGACATTGTTGAAACCAATAATGCACTTTTAGAAGAAGACCTTTTTAAAGGAAAATATGTTGAAGTCTCCAAGTCATCCTATGATGTTAGTTTAGATGGGTGTTGGTTTGATTTCCAAACAGTGCCTATGAAGAGTTTTCATGATAGTTTCAATCTCTTTGACTTGGAGAGTGATTTGTTTGGAGAATCACCGATTCATGAGATACATAATGAGCATACTTTTTCAGATAGAAAACATCAACTCATAGGTCCATGGAATCCAGGTGTTTGGACACCAAACTATGATGAAGAATCAGTTTGGGGAGGATTCTCTTTTGACCAAGTTGCTCTCTCAACCTTAGAGTATAAAATATGCGAAAAGGATGCAATAGAGGGAATTGATTTTGAGAGGCATGATCTTAAAGACAAATCATAATTATTTTTGCATGGAGCTGATTTTGATCGGAGGCCTAGTGATGAAGATGAGACAAGCTCTGAAGAAGAGGCACATGAGACTTGGGGCAGTCATGGTGACACCACTATAAGGTACAAAGGAAATTCTGATTTTTATATGCATCATAACAGTAGATCACTAAACTTGTGTGGTCTTGACTTTAATGAGGAAACTTGGAAGAAACAATTAATGGTGTCAGTTGAAAATGAAGTGCAAACATTATCTAAGTTGGATGACATGAAGAGTCTTGTTGAAAATCTCACCCAAAAGATAGCAAGAAATCAGTGTGAACAAATTGTTTCCCTTGCTGATTTGCAAAACATTAAGAGCACAATGGGAGACATGAAATCAACCTATTTGAATATGATCAAGGATAGAGATGTATCTACTAAGATTGTGGATAAGGCTATATCTACATCCAAGGAATTAAGGTTTAAGGTTGAAGAGATCACCAATGAGCTTCAATCGACCAAAAATTCATTAGGCAACACTCAAAATGCATTACTTGAAGTAGAAGATCAACTTTATGTGGCCAAACAATTAATGGAACAATGGAATAGAGAAAGGGCTAAAGAAATCAAGTAGGTAATTGAAGAGCTTGAAAGCATTTGGAAAGATTTTGATCTTATGCCCTTCCCAAAGGAATTAGAAACTGGGAGTTTGGACCAGCAAGAGGATTGGGTTGAGCATGAGGATAATGATAGCATTCAACAGTTGATAATCCAATGTTTGAGATGGATACTGAGTCTTCTTTTGATAATCCACTTTTCGAATGGGATGATGAAGCTCTTTCTGATTCAGTGATGAGATGGGAGTCAATCACATGATTTGGGAACTAGGTGCAATTTCCAGTAGTATGGAGTTGAGTTAGGATTGGAATTGTGAGCCAAATTTCAGTAATAAAACCGCTGTCCACTTTCCAATCAGTTTAAATGGAACTACAGTTCATGTCACGTAGATGCATTGGTTGGCATCTCCAGACCAGCAGTTGAGAAATTGGTGGTTTGCATTGATTGGTGGAAATGATCTAGTCATAGAAGATGACTTTTCAGCTACTTCCATACTTCTGACACCTAAGTTTTCAGAAAGATTTCATATTGATGATTGCTACCCTTGCCTTTATGTGCTGTTGATAGTGACTTTTGTACATGGGTAGATAGAAGTTGAGCTTTTACAAGCTATGGTGTAGCTGGTTGTGGGAAATTTTTCAGGTATAGTTCAGTTAATTTCCACTTTCACTTGAGTGAGTGATGGTTACTGTAATCGTTTCATGATGTTGATATATATATTCCCAGAAGACGATGTTTGGATGATTGCAGTAAGTTGTGTGTGCCGGAGTATTCAGGTTTTCTCCTTTGACAGTTGGAGGTTAAGTGTCGCTGATACTTTTTTAGTTTGCGGCGCAGAGGTTTTTCCTGGATGGCTAATTTTAGAGATGATTTTGCTGACCTCTTCTTAACCAGCCCTAGGCATGAGTTGTGAAGGGTTATGGCTGTAGGTGAGTTTTGACGTCTGGTAGCATCGGCTATTTGCTTGTAACTGAGCCGTGAGACTGTTATGAGAGGCGTGGAGTGCAGGAAAAGGGCGCCAACCTGTTATTACCCAGTCACTATGCATTAGTCACTGCCATTCTTGCTGTGAGGGGTTGTGAATGTTTGCTGGGTGCATTTGGGAAGGTTGACGTGAGTTTCTGAAGGTCTGTAGCTACTAATATCAGTCGCCTATCATTTACCCAAGCCGTGGCTTCACCTGCTGGTCATGGTAACTCCCAGGAAGGGCACGCACCAATCTGAGCATTGTTTACATTGTTGTTGATTATCATTTACCCCAGCCGCGGTCATCTGAAAGAGGGTGTTGATGCTTCACAGTGATCTGTAATTTACCCAGACGCCTCCCAACTGGTATTTTGACATTCCCATATAATTTTGTATGCCGGATATTAAACTCAGAAATTGCTGTTGCACAGTAGTACCTTTGTGAATGGTTATTTGTGGCATTGTAATCTGAAACTTGGTACTTGATGAAGTTTATGTATTGAAATCAGTTTCAGTGTATCTGTTTCTATCCGAGATAAATCAATATATGCTGCTACCTTTATTTGTATACACAATATCTGCTATGTTATGCACATTTCAAATCTACAAACACACTCAGTTCAATATCCTGCAAATAGTTTGACAAAATGCCAATATGTCAAACTGAATAATCAAAAAAAAATCTCGGGGCATCTTACACATAAGCCCCACATACCATTACATTATGCAATGATATTGCATTTCTGTAATCCCTTGCTAGTGGGAGTACCATCAAATTTAAATTTCTATGTTGGCTCTCCCATGGATTGAATGCTGCTTCTCTCCTTGTTAGGGAACCTTATTTCTTCTTGTCATCACTCCAATAGCAGTCTCCAAATTGAATAGTGCCTCCTTTCCTCCCATGGATTCACCTCATTTTCTCTCCTCCACCTTATTGCTCTAGCATCTTGCTTTTGGTTTGAACATCACTTGTCTAGCATCTCCTTCAAGCTTGCACATTCTCACAAACACACTTGAAGTGTATCCGTTAGCTTATTTTGCACTTGGTTTAAATAATACTTCCAAACGAGCCTTAGGGATTTTCATGAGTTTAAAATTAAAAGGTCAAAAGCAAGGAGGAGTCTTAGGTAGTAAGGTTTGCAAATGCAAATTAATGTTTATCCTTTTTTTTTTCCAAGACTAATTAAACATCTTCTTTTTTTTATTGAAAGAATGCAGAATACAAAAAAGGAGTGCAGTTAGAAACCGCAGTTTAAAACAGCACAAGAAACAGTCCAACATCAAAACTGGGCCAGCATAACAATATCCAACAGCACCAATATTACAATACAGTAATCCAACAGAAACAGCCCAACATCAAATCTGGGCCAGCATAACAATATCCAACAGCACCGACATAACAATGTAATAATCCAATAGAACATGGAACAACAATTGATCAAAAACAGCAAAGTCATTTTTGCAGCTGAGATTTAAGAGCTGGAGCAATGCAAATTTTTGTAGTGTTCAGCAATTGATTCACTTGGACTTTGATTTGTTGGATTTGGGCCTTCAAAGTAGGATTCTTTTCAGATGCTGCCTGCAATTGCAAGAACGAGGAAGCAAAATAGTAAAATATATCAGAGTAAAGCTGTAGAAATACAAATTCTTGATGATCATTATGGAAGTTAAACAATGCTTTACACTTGTTTCTCCATAAGTGCAACAAAATAACATGTCTAACACTATCTGCAATAACATTATCATGAAGCCTGACCCCGAGTAATGCCTCTTTCCATTTCATTTTATGCTCGAAAATAGCCGGTGAGTCATTAAATATAGGGTTCCATTGTTTTTTAACAAACCGGCTTCCCCAAAATATGTGTTTCATATCTTCATTTCTTTGGCAGAATGGGCAAGTAATCGGCTGTAACATAATGCAATGTTTATCCTTTAGCAAAGTTTCACGCCAAGGAAATGGGAGGGAAGGAAGGAGTAAAGTTTTGTCATTTTTTTTAACCCATGTACCCACGTATCATGAGAAAGTTTAGGGTTTTTTTTTGCTGACATTGAAGAAGTCTGAGGAAGCTCATGGCATGAGACTAGCAGTTGGTCATTCCAGTGATCACCCACATTGCAGAAATGTTGGAAGCTTTCATGTCAAGTTGTAGAGATTCCAAGAGTTCGTTTGGGTTTTACCCACATTGCCAGATCTATGAGTTTTCTCCCCATCTTTTGCTAGGTATGCCTTATTTTCCCCAAATTTTTAGACTTTGTAGAGGTATTCAGTTCCAGGAGAGTTATGGAATTGAAAGTTGCTTGAAATATTGAATCTAAGGAAGTTCGAGAGGTTTTCTTTTAAGTTTTAACCTCTGCTAAACAATCTTTGATCATTATCTCATGATAGAGAAAATCAAGTACTTATGAAACTCATAAAAACCCCATCCTAGTGGCTGTCCTTTTGTTAAGTTGCTTTCTAGTTAATACAAAACCATAAGATAATCTCTTTTTAAAGGGATTTTGACACTGTAAAGTATAAAATCTTCTCCAAAACCCTTGGATGTAAGTATACAGGACAGTAGGGAGCAGGACAGTCCTATGGATAAGTGGTCAGAGAGCAGTGTAGCCCAAGGAGGCAACAAAGTTATCATGTTTAAGACAGCACCAAGACACCTTGACAGTTACTAGTGCAAGAGTGGAGAATGGTTAATGATTCAAAGCAAGTTGACAGTGAAGAAACAAAGGCAAATCACAGTTGAAGGCGGCAGTTTATAGTTTAAAAATGACAAGTGTTGATACTGTCATAAAGGAAATGCCATCTCACAGTGCATGGTTCAAGACAATAAAAGCTACTCTTACACAGGTGAAGGCTTTCACTCAAAGGCATCACAGATATCATTTGATGAAGAAGTGTAATGTTGTTGATACTATAGCACATTTGAAAGAATTGTTGGGCCAAGAAACTGCTTCAATGGAAAGGTGACCTCTCTAAAGCTGTGCAATACTCTTGGATGGGAACTAAACTTCTTTAGGTTGGTGTTATGGAGTTCTTGCTGCCAGTTTTTCTTAAAAGTACTTCCCAACATGCTACGATCCATTTTCCAGCATACATGAGGCAGCGAGAAAAGGAGCTTATTTTCTCTATAGCTCAAAAAATGCTTTTAGATTTTGGGAAATATTGTTTGCATATAACCTGGATTCTATTTTTATCTTGGGAGTTTCAAAGGTTCTTTGGTTCAACTTCAATGCAAGGCTTTTACAGCACAGGGGTCAAAGTAAATCCCTTATACCCACCTTCAGATCAATGCAAGGCTTTTACAGCACAGGGGTCAAAGTAAATCCCTTATACCCGCCTTCAGATCAATGCAAGGCTTTTACAGCAGAGGGGTCAAAGTAAATCCCTTATATCCGCCTTCAGATCATTCTCTCCCAAATGGGCACTATTTATAGTGCAAATAGGCCTCAAAGCCATCAATTTCTATGAAGACAGAGATTTGAAACATCTGCGGATGCACACTGTTCACCATCAAATGAGGACAGCAGATGCCACATGGGACAATTTACTGATAAGGGTATCTTATATGTAATCTTGACAGTGGAGTGAGTAATAAGGACAAAGTACATTGTAATGGTAAGCTACAGAAAACAATGATGCAATGAAGGGCAGATTTGAAAGAAGATAGTCTATAAGGTCTGTTACAGTGGGAAAAGGGACAACGCTGTTGTTGATTGCCAATAACAGTGCCTACAATTCATCATGAAAACCAAACAATGATAATCTTGTGATAATGGTCATTATAGTGACAATGACAAGACAACAAAATCTAAACCTCAAAGAACAGAGCAAGTTTGTGCATGAAGACAGTGCATGGGAACACTACAGACCTAAGTAGAAGCAAAAGGATTACAGAGGTGTCAAGGAAATTAGACAATGTGGTTGAGGAGAACGAGAAGCTATCTTCTTGTGTAGTTGAAGTTCAGGATCAGAGCTATGATTTGGTTTGCATGCATTGACAATGAAACTCTTGGCAAGCATAAGACCCATATGATAGTCCTCAAGTCCTATAGAGTAGATGACAGAACATATCAAGGGATAGGTAATAACCCTATCATTAGAGAAGCGTGTGATTTTGACAGTCTTAAAATCTTGCAAACAAAGTGGTCTTCACAGTGGACAGTGGTTTTCACGGTGGACAGTGGTTCTCACAGTGGATAGTGGTTTTCACAGTGGACAGGGTAATACTCAGATCACAGGGTTAATGATATCTTAAAAGAGGACAGATTAGCATGTATGAAGTTGATGACAGTGAGAGCACAAAGTAGAAGAGTGCACAGTTAACAATAAGTTAAAGGGGGTCTTCAAAGCTGTCAAATGATAATATGGCAGTGTTCTATGAAAAGGCATCAATGTGACAATGAAGGGAGAGTCTGATTAATATAAGCACAATAACAAGGCACTGTCCAGTGGACAAGCCCATCATGGTTGTGTTAACATATGATCGTCTTTCAAGACATAAGGGACATTCCATAGATTGCAATGACAAGCCATATAACTTAACCAAAACATGTGCAAAGATGAGATAACAATGAGCTAGGTTGCATAAGTCTTATAGTCATATAAACCTATCTTCTATTGTTAGATAATAAGAAATGTAAGAAAGGGTATTCTACTGTCATCGGATCCCTTCAAGTCAAGATGGAGACTCATGAAGGGTTTAACTTTAAATGGATAAAGTTTGAAGGAAAATATGCAAAGGTTATTAAAGAAAGGAAGTCACAATGGACAGAGTGAGCTTAACAGTGCACAAAAAGAAAGAAAGAGAGATCTGTGGAAAGCAAAGGACTGTGATATATTTGTAAAAAAATTGGAAGGGAGATTGTTCACACCTTAGAGGAGTAATTTCCCCAAGACAGTGCACAGAGAAGTAAGAAGATCATCATGCACATGAAGATCTAAATTTATGGGTCAGAGAAAAGATAGAGATAAACAAAGGGGATGACAGTGAAATGGAAAAGGTAAAGACACTAAATGATAGTTTATGGTTACCAAAATGTCAAAGTGGAAAGTGAGCATTGGAAAAGTGGATTTAAGGTTACAACAGAAGGCTACGATCATAATGACAGAAAATCATGCAAACATGATCAGAGGAGCCTTTCAAGAACCACATGCAAAGAGAAATCATGAAACATGAATAGTAGGTGACAGTGATACATGATAGGGAATATAGTGTGGTGAGGAGTTTGAAGTGGACATCAAGCGCCCTATCTCAAGAATTAATGACAAGATAAAGAGGACAGAGTTGGTAACCTTGTCATCAAAGGAAGACAATAGTTATAGCTTCAAGATGAAAGAACACTACACAATCATGGTATCTATTAAAAATGATATATCAATTTGCCTTTTGAAGAAGATATAAGTAGTGAAGGCTATAATGTCAAGAAAATCAGAGTGCAGATGGTGAAAATGATATGATACTAGGAAAACCAACCACTACAACAGTAGGACAACTCTATCAAGTGATAGTTTGATGTCTATAATGAAAGGGGCAATAATGAAAGGGGCAACAAAGTCTCTATTGATACAAGAGCTCGCATGGTGAAGAAATGTAACTGAAAGAAGGCAGCAATAAGGTAGTAAGCTCAACAATCAAGATATTTCAATATTGTTCCTTAGGTGATCACCTAGAAGAAGCAGGGTAAGTGGTTGAGCTAGTGAGTAATAAAGGAACCCTTGAAGATTCAGTAAAGCCTAACTAAAAGAGTAAGCTTATCCTATGCCATGAGGAGTCCTAGTTCCTTCATACTCTTCAAGAAAACATGTCCTATTTGAAGTCACTAAATGGCTGTTTGAAGGCTTTAAAGTGTAGTTAAGGAGAATAAACGCAAGTTATAATAGTTATGGCAACACTATGAGTAGTTTGATTATCTTGCAAGTATCTAGGATGGTTTAGGGGTGAACATAAGAGCTTGCATCAAAGATAAAGTTTGAATAAGTCAACATGTATTCTCCTCAACTTCTAACTAAATCCTTTTGGAGTTTTCAAAGGAGCAAAACTAGGGAGAAAGTCTTATAGGTGCCCAAAGGAGGTTTGACTCAGCAATTCAAGACAAGATAATGGCATTTATTCTTCACGAGCATGTTGGTGGATGTTAGGAAGTTGTTGCAAGATGAAATGGGATGCCTAAGTTTGTTTTTAAGTAGTTCTTGCATTTTCTGGACTAAAATTGTAACTGTAATAAGTTCTTTCTGAGAAAATATTTGTACTGTAACTCAAAACCAGTCACTCCATGACTAGAAAATCATTGTAACACAATAATTTTCAATAAATTCAAAAGCATTTCAGGCTTATTCAGCTGTATACACCTTTTTCATGAGTAAAAGATAAGTTTTTTGCTTTCAAAGAACTGTTTTGTTATGTATAAGCTGAGTGATTATGTGACCTTTGTGATTTTATACATGGAATCCTTATGTCTCATTTTCAATACTTTCAAACAGAGATAATACATATATTATGCAGGTCATAGGTTATGTTGCTGGTTTAACAGGGTGTTAGTTGTGAAAATGTATAATTTCCTTCTAAAATCACGAATATACCAAACCTCCCTATGAAATATCGATGCATAGATATGTTAAAACCCAAAATTGTGGTAAGAAAACAGTCTAATTGTTGAACACATGGTGTTTGAAACGACGACATAGGTCTTAATATTAATCTAGTGCATCACCCATTAGTTTTAAGATTTCATTTTCTTCATCATTCTATCCCTTTTCTCAACAAACAACAATAGCATAGGTTAAATTAGGTTAGTACCAAGGGAACCAGCCCTCTTTGGAGGTTGGCTTCAATATGTCAAAACCCACACTTTGAGAAGTCATCCCATGTGTCAATAGGTAGCTGAGTTGATAACTCAACAAGGGTGCATACTTGATTGATAACAATATCTACCATTTTAGTGTGCTTATGATGCTAGGTTATCCTTGGGGAGTTTTGAACCTTGGTCTATAGCATGAGGACCAAGTAGTCTTACCACTTGACAACTACCTTGTTCTACATCTCAAACCAAGGGGCCACAAATGTAAGAGAGAAATAATATGAATTAATATCTATAGAAAGAGATTTACAGAGGAGGTCTGTGGTTGCCTTCATGCAATGATAAGAGGGAAGGGAAGGTAGTTGGTGTTGCATGATTCTCATATTATGGGCTAATTGAGCAAGGAAAATGTTAGAGGAAGGAGGTGGGGAACGAATAAGATGTAATAATCACCCTATCTGTTTTTGAAAATCTTGTTAGCTCAACAAAATTGAAATTGCTAAACAACTTTCTTTTCCACTTTCTGGCCACAAAATTCCCAATGTGTGCAAGGTGAGAGCATACGGTGTACAGGATTACAATAATACTTGCAAATGAAGCAGTTGGAAGTAATCCACTTATCCAGTAGCCTTAGCTTGACACTTCTTTTCAGTGGGAAAGCTTATAGAATAAAGGAAATGTAAAGCCGACTCTTCCACTTTTCAATGGTGAGTGAATACAAGAAATAAGCAACTCTTCTACTTTTTAGTGGTGAGTGAGCAACAAAGCCAATTATGTCGTGGGGTTAGTAACAAGATCCACTCATGTAGTGGGGTGAGTAACAAGATCCACTTATGCGGTGGGGTATGTATCAAGAAATAACAAGAGCCAGATCACTAGTGGTACTACCACCCAATGTTACAATGTTAGCTCTTACAATTCATTCCAAACCAAATACATATATGTTGTTACAAATATGATCATGAATGAAATTGATAGAACAACCCCCACATGTATAACAACATCAAAGAACTAACCACCCATTATGGATATGTCAAATATACCTTGAAGACTAGCATTTAGATGGCTGGTGCAGGTCTGAAAGAGGTCTGAAACCTTGATGTTACAGTCGGAACAACGAGTTAATAAGTCTGAAAATTTCACCAAATCACTCCTATATACATCCCCAATGAATGCAAGCTCAAAGATTGACAAATAGATGGCTGGTGCAGGTCTGAAAGAGGTCTAAAACCCTGCTGCTACAGTCTAAAAAGTGAGATATAAACTCAGAAAACTTCACCAAATCACTCCCACACGCACCCAAAATCTACAATCAAAATACTTTGAATTATCTTCTTTTTGAAACCCTAGAATTGGAATTCCGTTGAAGCACAATGTGATTCTTGAATAAAACTAGCTAGGGATTATCTTTCAAATCTGAAACTAGGAATCAAATGAGGGTTTTTATCCTCAAACGAGTTTTGGAAGAACTTGTAGGTTCAATTCAACAACATAACAATATGTGTAATCTTTAGCATATCCAAATGAGTCCCTAACACCTCCTTTTATAGCTTTTTTGTTGTTTTTTCTTTAAATTAAATAATTCACTATGTGCAAACATTTAATTGTCTTTTCAATGAGCTATTACACTAAGTTGTCCTTTAATTATTTCTCAACATTAAACAACATTAGTGAAATATTAATTAAATAACTTAATAACTCATCAAAGTTGCAGAAAGTCTTGAAACACATTGGAATCCAATTTTGACCACACCATGATGAAATTGAAGCAGCAAGAAGATGATTGAAATCAATTTGGTGTCTTTCTAAAAATAGCCTGCTCTTCCAAGAAGTTTGGAGAGCACCCAAAAGGTCAGGAATCAATTCTGAAAGCATCAAAGGGCTCCAACGAACCAACTGAATTCAAACCCAAGAACGATTGCTCTGCAAGACTGAACAAATGCTTCTCCAAAAATGTTAGAGTTCTCCCTAACTATCCAGTTAGCCTTCAAAAGACTTGGAAACTGGCTAAATGTGCATGAATTGGCTAAGTGCCAAAAGGGGACATTACATAAGACTACCACAAGTATGGGTGGCTAAGGTAGAAGTAGGATCAAAATGGGAAATTAGGGAGGTATAAAATAAGAAAAAGGGAGGTAGGAATAGGAAGAGAAAATAGGAAACAAGTACACAGGATGGATCTTAGGCTTAAACATGGGGTAGATTTGAGGTTGATTTCTAGGTCAAGGAGGATGAGAAGGTATGGTGATGAAATAATCACTACATAAACGTTAAAGTTCAAAAAGAGGTTGAAACTTGTGATGGGGAATGGTGGAAAAATATTTTTTGATAAATATACTTGATGTATTAGTGGATTGCATATGGAATAACTTGTATAAATTAATCCAATAATGATCCAAGAGGATCATATTATATTAAGAATAACTAGTTGGGTTCAACGATTATATTAAGAATAACATCTAGATGTTCAGTTCAAACCTAGATTGGTAAGTGATACAACCTACTTTGTTAATGCAAGTAGTATTATAGCACTTTAAAGATGCATCAATTTTGAAATAGGAATTTTGATGAATGTGGGTATTGTACAGATATTTTAGGGCCCACCATAATTCCACCAATGGTCTTATGGATAAGATGTGTATCAATGTAAAGAGGTCAGTTATACCCATTAATTGGAATCTCATGAGGTGAGAAGGGAATATGATGAGTTGGAGTAGAGCCATAATAAGAGAGGCTTAAGTCAATAGCATTGACCAGCTCAAAGAATGGGAATAAATTAGGAGAAGTTCAAGGGGAAATGATAGAAGTAACCAAAGAAGAGGAATAAAATTCCACTATCACTACATGATTGGTGAAGTTATGTCAAGGAAGGGGTTGGTATATATTTATAAGTTGGTATTAGGAGAACCCACTAACATGTAACCTTTATTGTTCACACCTTCAACATGTATGATGTTATCTATGAGATCTTGTATTTGGTGGCATAGGTTCATACACTTCTTATTGTTCTGGCCTAGCACACAATGATATTGGAAGTAAGCCTTCATGTCATAGCCCCTTCATACAGATAGTAAAGTGTCTAGTGGTCAAATAAGTAGAAGCTAGATGAGATTATTGGAAAGAATCTACTCGATGAAGTTAATAAAAGAGAGTCTTCCAATTGAGTGAAGCATCTAGAATTCTTTGGTTTGATGAAAATAACAAGTGATTAGGTACAATAAGTGCTACTAAGTTTATGTGATTAAAAAAGGTTTGATCTTGGGTTTGACTGAAGATAAGTTGTTAATTTCTTATAAGGTTTGTTTGGCTACTTCAAATGGGTGGAAGAAGAAGAAAAAATATGGGAAATTGAGGGAGAAGTAGACAAAACCTCAATTTGGTCTATTGTGTTCTCATAATCCCATAAAATGACACAAATGTCAAGGAAAGAGACATATTTCATTAGAATCTTATCATAGATATTTGTGAGAAAATTTCCTATAAATATGCACTAGATGTTTCTATTAGGAAATGGAAAAGAAATTTGAGAAAGGATTTACTACTGGTAATGAATCACAAAATGTATGATTAATTCTTTAGCATCTTTCTTACAACACGATAAATATGTAAAACTTATTTATAGGCCAATTTTGACTTGGAAATGCTACACAAAGGTGTGGGAAAGCTTATCAAACAAATGGATAAGAGCTATGTAGTAGAGAATAAAACCAAGGCTTGATCCTTTAGTGTGTGGGGAAATAGGTTAGATAACATGGAATCATGAATGTTGAGATGAGTGCAATTGACATTGATTGATTGCACTTACTTTGGGCTCCCTTTATCATTGTACATCTTGAATCAAAGGGCCACAAATGTAGTAGAGAAAGTATATGACTTAGTATGTATAGAAAGAGGCTTGTGGTTGCCTTCATGTATAAAGAAGAGGGAAGGGAAGAAAATTGGTATTGTACGATTCCCATATTATAGGAAGGAGGTGGGGAATGAATAGGAATAGCACAAGTATGGGTGGCTAAGGTAGAAGTAGGAATGGCATTGTAAATTGGGGAGGTACAAAATAAACAAGAGGGAGGTGGGAATAAGAAGAGCATATAGGAAACAAGTACAAAGGATTCCTTTGTAAATGCAATAGAGCATATCTAGTTATCTAGTTGTCATATACTTCAGTATACTAGTCTAAACTTTAGGAAAGGTGATGCCTCAAATAGTAGAGTATTAGGGAAGATGCAAAATGGAAATCTAAACTCAAAATAAGTAGATATACAACCAAAATCTATAGCTAGGACAATGGGAAAGGTTGAGATTGATTGGAAATTTATTTCATTCAAACTCTTGAATGGTATATTTCAACCCTATGTGTAATCTATAAAGATTTTAAGTGTTTGTTTATCCAAGTGTACTTTGTGCTAGCTATGAATAGACACGTAAAGAAGCACCCTTTGATAATGATGCCTCAAATATGAGAGTATTGGGCTGCATGCAAAATGTAAACCTAAATAGAAAGAAGTAGATATGTAATGAGAATATTTCAACTAGGACATAGGGAAAGGTTGGGACTATTTGGAAATATATCTCAATTGAATCCCTATTTATCGTAATGTGTTTTGTGCTAGAAATTAAAAATACATTTAAAGAAATAATGTAAGAGAATCTAGAAACTTCTATTGTGTGTGAGAATTGTTCTATGTTTGAGTAAAAATAAAATAAAATAAAAATTGTTCTATGTTTGAAAAGGGAAAAAGGATATGGAAGCAATAGATTGTCATGGGATAGACTTCAAGGAAATATAAATAAGGGAGGAATAGAAAGTGGTAACAAAGAAATAAAAAGATTGGTAACCATATGTAGAGTCAAAAATTGCATAACCTTGCAATTTCACCTACACTTTTGTATCCACTTCAATGTCCAACCTTCTTAGTATTTGTGTAGGCTCATCTTAGCCCTTGCATCAACCTTTTTCCCCTTAGGATGCTCAAGACCCCTTTTCAGCAACTACCTTCTTACGTCAGTTTTGTGTTAACCTTGTGTTTTCCTCATTTCCCACTGTTTTTGAGACTGATTTGTCTAGACACTAGCGCCTCACGCAAACGTCCGCATGTTGCGCTAGTGCCCCACGATATTTTAACATTCAAAGGTCGTTTTTGAGCGTTCTATCACTTGTCACCTACCTAGGTCAGTGGAAACGGCTTAGGACGGTTCGTAACGGCTTGACAACCCTTTCTTTCCCTCCTCTTCTCACTTTCGAATGGATCTTTTTCACTCTACATCTCTCTCACTCTCTCTCTCTCTCCTAGTCTCTCTCTTTCTCTCAAGCTTGCACAACTCTATATAGCTTTCTACAACAGTCTCATGCTCTTACAATAGTCTTTACAATTCTTTTGGCATTCACAACTCTCTTTTTCTCTCCTCTTTGGCTTCCTCAAGCCTTGTTGGTAATATATATTTTTCTTACGTCTTTGAGCATCTTGGGATTTATCACATCCCTTGTCTATGCATTTTCCATCTCGTCTATTTATCTCCCTTGTCTATGCATTTTCCATCTTGTCTATTTATCTTTTGATCTATCTGTCTATTTGGATGCTGTGGAGGTGGAAACACCAAAGCAAGACTTGACTGAGGAAAGTCCCCAAACAGCCCCAACATTTCTCTTTGGGCTTATGTGTGCAAGTTGTGAGGAGAAAGATTGGTGTATTGGAGCTTCATTGAGCATTCTTTGATGATTTCTATCTCTTTTCTCTTCATTTGTCATTTGAGCAATTAACTATAGTACTGTTATAATTTGTTATTTTATTGCATTTCATTATCTTAAGCTTCAAAACTCGCATAGGTTGCACTATCGTCTTTTTGCTGGTAGATTCTACTTTCTGTCCATACGAGACGACAGCGCACTGCACAAACATTCACACATCGCATTGTAGTTCGAGATAGAGAGCTCATTAGTCTGCCAATAAGACCTCAGTACCTTGCACTTTTGTTTCCTAACGTCCAGATAATTTAAGCACTTCGTTAAATTTCACATTCTTCTATTTTCAGTTCACTTGAGTTGTGTCAGTTGAGGTAGTGGATGGACCGTTTTCTCCTTGAGGTCTCGTCACTTTGAGGGTAGCAAATTTCCTCCTCTACACCATATATGATTAGCTACGAAATGGTTTTTGGGTTAGTATGAAAAAGGAATTGGTACCCCAATGCTTAATATTATCTCTAAAAAATCAAGATAACAATTTAGAGAAGGGAAAATATAAGAAAGTAAAAATTAATAACTATAAGTTGGAGTTGTGTCATTCTTCCTATATTAGTTTACTTACAAGGGTAGCATGAATCTTTCATGTCAAGTTAACAATATATAAATGAAACATGAAGCATAATAGAAAATTAATCCATTATGGAGGTCTACTAAGGTTCATCATTGGCCCACCTACTAGGGGTGAGTGTAGCCAACTATTCAAGAGTAGCAAGAGGAGTAGGAAGTGAAGATACATTCAAGAGGAGGAATATCATCAATAGTGTCAAA
The DNA here is from genome assembly GCA_007115665.2 of Sequoiadendron giganteum. Classification (NCBI taxonomy): domain Eukaryota; kingdom Viridiplantae; phylum Streptophyta; class Pinopsida; order Cupressales; family Cupressaceae; genus Sequoiadendron; species Sequoiadendron giganteum. Next base: position 197,185,984 of record CM021100.1, on the reverse strand, counting down.
GAGGGCACCTCTTGAAGAATGAGGTGGAGTGGTAGATACCTTAAGAAGATTAGTGACAATAGTGGAAAAGATAGAAAGGGTAGATACAAAATCCTCAATAATGTTGTTAGACATTTCCAATATGGGGGAATTTGTAGCATGTTACAAATGGTCCTCAATGTGTTATCCATAACAAAAAAAGAGCATGACATGTCAAAAACTAAGAAGTCAAGAGGTTTGAGGAGATTTGGTTGGGATTTTAGAAATGATTTAAAGGGTTGGTGGAATTTTTTCTTAGGATGTAAAACAAGAGAGGGTATAGGGCAAAGATGGGCACAAGGTGCTAGGATGAGCTCATGATTGACGATACGGGTAATGATGGGACTTGAGGATCTAGAATTGGAAGAGAGATAGGAGTGAGTGTCTTAGAAAGGGTGAAGGGAGTGGAAAAAAGAGGGAAGGAAGGGGTAGGTAGTAAAGGTGGCAAGATGGATGGAGTAAAGACTTGAATAGGGGACCTACCCTTGCCTTTCATTTTAGGTTTGGTTGGGGGGTATTGTGGTAGTAGTGGAGAAATAGGTTGAAGAAGGGGCTTAGGATGAGGCTTAGACTTAGGTGTGGGCTAGGGGTGGGGTTGGTTTCTAGGTTAAGGGGTTTGAGGTCAAGGGGGATGAAAATGTTTGGTGATGAAAGAACTAATGCAAAACTGTTGTGAGAAGATTTCCTATAAATATGCATTGCATGTTGCTATTAGAAAAAGAGCAAGAAATTTGATGTGGGATTAATTTGTCTTGAAGAAGAAAATCTATGATTCATTCCATAGCATTAAAACCTACGATTTATTCCATAGCATCTTACTTACAACACACTAAATCTGTAAAGCTTAGTTACAAGCCAATGTCGACTTGGAAATGCTACACAAATGCATGGGCCAAATCATCAAAAAAATGGATACGAGTTATGTGGGAGAGAATAAAACCATGACTTGACCCTTTAGAGTGTGGGGAATGAGTTAAGAAAACATGCAATCATCAAAGTTGAGTTGAGTGCAAGTGACGTTGAATGATTGCATTTACTTTTTTGTCTCCCTTTGTTGTTGTACATCTCAAATTGAGGGGACACAAATATTGGAGGGTAAGTATAGGAGACCATTTTTCTCCTTTCTAATTAACTGATCTATATTGGAGTTAGGGAAAAATCTTTTTCTTAGAGGGACTTCTTGAGCAGAATAGTAGATTAGTTGCTTCATTCTGGTGCAATCACGGTAGGAGGGTCCTCAAAGAGAACAGTTTGGACTGTGCAACAAGAGTTACACAACAAAAGCTACTTGGAATATGGAGGCAAATGCAGATACAAACATTCTTATTATCAGAAAATTCAATTACATACGGCTGACAACATCCAGGTTTACAGATTGGGCTCACAGGCCTGATACAACATGCTCAAAATATAGTATTCCTACATGCAAGCGAAATCTTACAGATCAAATCCCATATTCTTCTTAATCGCTATCCTAATGATCTATTACAATGATTTATATCACATCTGAGATCTAGAAGCATCCGCGTTGGCCAAAGATCATTACAATCTCCGATGAAGGAAACGTAACGTGCATGAAATAGGTCGGCCTTAAATTCAAATTTCTCCTCGGTAGGTGCATATGATGAAGTGTGGACCTAAAATTAAGGTCGGGGACACTCCACGGAACAATTCAAAACACCTTGCAAGGATCCACAAGTTACGGGAAGGATCCACAAGAGATCAAATTAGCTGTTAAGCTGGAAACTGTTTTGGTGCTCTATTCTAGAAACTTTCACTCAATCCAAAACCGATAACTTGCTAGAAAAAGATCCAATCGTGCTGAAATCTTGGAATTAGGAAAATGAACATGTCCACGATGAAAAACATAGATCCACAAGGTCTGGTGAGCAAATATGATGAAATATCGAATCTGCCAACTTGAACAAGAACAAAACTGAATGAAAATATTTTTGGTTGATGCGGGATTGCAAAGAACCAAGGATGCTCTTGCATCACACATCCGGGGTTATTTGAAAGTGAGTCCCTCACTTTGTTGGGGCTAAAGGAAAATCGATATGGTCTACCTCAGCCTGAGAAATCCAAGAAGAATCCTCCACTGGCCTACCTTTCCACTTCACAAGATATTCTTTGTACTGTCTTCCACATGTTTTCCTCCCATCTCTGACATCCAAAATCTCTTCCATCTCATCTGATTGTTGTTTAGAAAGCCGTTTCTCCAATTTTACTTTACTGTCTTCACTGAATTCTGCTTCATGGTACTGATGTAGATCTGCAATGTTGAATATAGGTGATATACCCATGTCATCCGGTAACTCTACTTCATATGCATTTCCTGAATCAAATTTCTTCAAAATCTTACATGGTCCAAACTTCGTCATCTTGAGCTTATTGCATGTGCCAACTGGAAATCTTTCCTTCCTCAAATACACTGTCACTTCATCTCCAACCTCGAACTCCTTATGTCTCCTCTTTTCATCTGCTCGCTCCTTATACTTCTGGTTCATATCTTCCAATTGTTGTTTTACTTGAGTATGCACTTTCTTCATATGTTCTGCAAATTCCTCTACTTCTGCACTCCTTTTATCTTCCTTACTAATGTCTCACAACTCTGATATACCTCTAGGATGAACTCTAGTAACAATCTCAAAAGGTGTCTTTATGGTACTCTTGTTCTTTGAATTATTGTAAGCAAACTCTACTTGTGCAAGGACTAAATCCCAACTTCCGGTCTTCTTTCCAACCAAACATCTCAGCGAATTTGCCAAATTTCGGTTTACTACCTCTGTCTATCCATCAGTCTGTGGGTGAAAAGTAGAACAAAACAGTCTGTGGGTGAAAAGTAGAACAAAACTTTAAATCTGTCTTTAACTTCTTCCAAAATGTCCTCCAACAATAACCAACAAACTTTATATCTTTGTCTAAAACAATACTCCTAGGTAATCCATGCAATTTGATCACTTCCTTGAAAAACAAGTCTACTACATGTACTGTATCTGTTGTCTTCTTACAAGGTATGAAATGTGCAATTTTAGAAAATCTATCCACCACCACAAATATAGAATCATTACCTCTCTATGTCTTCGGCAAACCAAGTATGAAATCCATGCTGATATCCTCCCAAAGTCTCTTCGGAACTATCAAAGGTTTATACAATCCAACATTCTGACTACTCCCTTTTGCAACTTGACAAACTCTGTAACTTTGCACAAATTTCTTAACATCCTTATGAATCTATGGCCAAAAGTAATTTTCACTCACCAATGATACTGTCTTATCAATTCCAAAGTGTCCTGCCAATCCTCTACTATGTTTCTCTTTCACCAAGCTATCCCTCATTGAACTCTGGGGTATACACAATTGATTCCCTTTGAACAACATATCCTCCTGAATGAAACAATCCAACCACTGACTCCTATCCTCCAAGACTGGTTCTTTACAAGCCCTCCAAGGTTCTGCAAAATCCGAGTCTTCCTCATACAAGTTCTTCAATTCATCAAAGCCTATTACCTCCACTCTCATCTTTGCCAGTAGATTCCTTCTACTCAAAGCATCAGCGTCTCAGTTTGACTTTCCACTCCTATGTTTCAAAACAAAAGTATAACTCTGCAAGAATTCCACCCATCTCATGTGTCTCTGATTCAACTTACCTTGACTATTCAAATACTACAATGCCTGATGATCTATATACAACACAAACTCCTTAGGCAACAAGTAATGTCTCCACTTCTTCAAGGCTTGAACTATAGCATAAAACACCTGGTCATACACTGAATACCTTTTCCCTGCATTATTCAACTTCTCATTGGAATAAGCTACTGGTCTTCCTTCTTGACTTAATACTACTCCAATTGCATTTCCACTTGCATCACAGTCTACCTGAAATACCTTATTAAAGTCCAGTAAAGCCAACACAGGCTACACAGTCACCTTCTGTTTCAACAACTCAAAACTCCTGTCTGCTCCAAATGTCCACCTAAAATCTTTCTTATCTCCTTTCATTGTTTTTGTCATAGGACTGCAAATAGAATTGAAATTCCTAATGAACTTTTGGTAGAAACTAGCCAATCCATAAAATGATCTTACCTCTCCAATGCTTTCCGGCATAGGCCATTCAACAATTGCTCTTACCTTCTCAGGATCCATCTTCAGTCCATCTACAGATATACCAATTCATCCTTCATAAAACTACACTTCTTAGTGTTTATCAACAACTGCTCTTCTCTCAACCATTGCAAAACTTGTCTTATACATAACAAATGTTCTTCTCTAGTCTTACTGAAAATCAAGATGTCATCCAAATAGACAATCACAAACTTACCCAAGAATTTCTTTAATACCTCATTCACAAACCTCATGAAAGTACTCGGTGCATTTGTTAGTCCAAAAGGCATCACCAACCACTCATACAATCCTTCATTTGTCTTGAATGTTGTCTTCCACTCATCCCCTTCTTTGATTCTAATCTGATGATATCCACTCTTCAAATCTATCTTTGTAAAATATTTGGCTCCACTCAAACAATCTATAATGTCATCCATCTGGGGCAAGGGAAATCTATACTCCACTGTGATTTTGTTTATGGCTCTAGAGTCTGTACACATCCTCCATTCTCCATCTTTCTTAGGTGCTAGCACAACAGGTACTGCACAAGGACTTAAGCTTTCTTTGATCAAACCCTTCCTCAACAATTCTTGCACTTGTTTATTCAATTCTTCATTCTTTGTTGGTGTCATCCGGTGTGTTGCTTTATCAGGCAAATTAGCTCCAGGAATCAGATCCATGCAATGACTAATACTCCTCATTGGTGGCAATCCATCAGGTACATATCCAAAATGATAGCTTCATATTCTACCAGCAACTCCTTTATCTCCTTTGGTTGTTCTTCTACATGCTTCAAGTCTTCAACCTTCTTCGAAACCAAGGCATAGCACATGTTCTCATGTCTCAGTCTATCCAAAAATCTCCTTCCATCAACCAAACAAATTCTAGCACTCATACAAACCTCAACTTTAGGAACATCCTCCAATGGCAACAAAGTCTGCTTCATCCCATTTGCAACAATGGTATATATGTTTTTCCTTCCATCATGAATAGCCTATCTATCATACTACCAAGGCCTTCCCAACAAAACATGGCATGCATCCATAGGCATGATATCACACAAAACTTCATCATGATAATTTCCTATCTTCAATTTCACCAAACATTGTTCTCTTACTAGTATCTTATGCTCATCCCGAATCCATGCTATCTGATAGGGCTTCGGGTGTTTCAATCTTTCCAACTTCAATTTGGTCACCATTTCTTTAGAAACCAGGTTCTCGGAGCTTCCACTGTCAATCATCACTTTGAAACATTTACCAGCTACCTTGCATCTGATTCGGAACAAATTCTTTCTCTACAACGGTTCCTGCTCCATCTCACTTTGACACAATACTCTCCTGTTCATCAACACTTCTCCCTCTTTCGGTTTATTAGGTGATCCAACATGATCCTCCTTAGCAAACGTTGTTGTTCTACTGTTCTTAGTCTTTCTGCTTGTCTCTCCTTGATTACATTCAAATGCTCGATGTCCTTCTCCACCACACTTATAACAAGTTCCTCTAAATACTCTTTTCTCTTGTCCTCTATCACCTTTTCTATAACCCTCATTCCAGTAACCACCATATCCTCCTCTTCAGTAAGAGTTTCCCTCATCTCTACGGTATGAATTATCGTTCTTACTGACTTCCTTATCTTTGCTCTGATTTGTAAAAGGTCCTCTTCCTCCTCCAGTAACAATTCTTCCTCTTTGAAATCTTCCACCTCTTCCTCTCTGTCTCTGCTCATGTCTTTTATTCAACTTCTCTTCTGCTTTTAGGGCACATTGATATGCCTCCTCCACACTCAACAACTTAATCAAATTGATCTCATCCTGTATAGATGACCTCAAACCATTCACATATCTGGCTACTTGCTCGGTCTCATCCTCCGAATGTCCGGATTTGATATTCAACTTGTAGAACTCTTCAATATACTCTGTCACACTTGACTCCTTCTGCTTCAAATTCTGCAACTTTCGGAACAAACTGATCTGATAGTTTGCAGGCAAAAATTGTCTTCAATTTATCACCATCCGATCCCATGATTTTATCTTCTCCCTTCCTTTTCTTTGCCTATCTGTCTGCAAATGTTCCCACCAAAGGGATGCATGTCCTTTCAACTTTGTACAAGAAAATTTCACCTTCTTGTCTTCGGCGGTACCTTCAAAATCAAAGTACTTCTCCATCTCTATTATCCAATCAAGCAATTCATCCAAATCCAACTTACCACTGTAATCCGGTGGATTGAAATGTGGTTTAGTATTTACTCTGGTTAGGGCTCTTATGAACCTCTCTTCTCCCTAATCAAGGCCAGGTTGATCTTCTCTTTCCCTTTCTTCCCGTTCTACCTCTTCATCACTCACATCATCAACTGGTCGACTTCTCCTCTAGGCTGTTTCAACTGCTTCCAATCTAGCAGCCATTCCTCTCAACATTTCCATTATAGTTGGGTCTGCATTTCCATGCACTCCATTTCCTCTACCATTTCTTCTTCCTGCCATCTTTACACAAGTCCTCTACAGTTGCAGGTTGGATCCTCAGTCCGCCACCCCACAACAAATCTTCAACAGGACTTTGCAAACTCTGATGATCTCTCACGGAATGAATCTCGCTCTGATACCAATTTGGTGCAGTCACGGTAGGAGGGTCCTCAAAGAGAACAGTCTAGACCATGCAGCAAGAGTTACACAACATAAGCTACTCGGAATATGGAGGCAAATGCAGATACAAACATTTTTATTATCAAAAAATTCAATTACATACGGCCGACAATATCCGGGTTTACAGATTGGGCTCACAGGCCTGATACAACATGCTCAAAATACAATATTCCTACATGCTCCTTAATGCGAGCGAAATCGTACAGATTGAATCCCATATTCTTCTTAATCGCTATCCTAATGATCTATTACAATGATTTATATCACATTCGAGATCTAGAAGCATTGCATCGGCCAAAGATCATTACAATCTTCGATGAAGGAAACGTAACGTGCAAGAAATAGGTCGGCCTTAAATTCGAATTTCCTCTCGATAGGTGCATATGATGAAGTGTGGACCTAAAATTAAGATCGGGGACACTCCACAGAACAATTCGAAACACCTCGCAAGGATCCGCAAGTTACAGGAAGGATCCACAAGAGATCAAATTAGCCGTTAAGCTTGAAACTGTTTCGGTGCTCTGTTCTAGAAATTGTCACTCAAGTCGAAAGCGATAACTTGCAGGAAAAAGATCCAATTGTGCTGAAATCTTGGAATTAGGAAAATGAACATGTCCACGATGAAAACATAGATCCACAGGGTCTGGTGAGCAAATATGATGAAATACCGAATTTGCCAACTTGAACAAGAACAAGAACTGAACAAGAATAAAACTAAATGAAAATATTTTTGGTTGATGCAGGATTGCAAAGAACCAAGGATGCTCCTGCATCAGATTCCCTAGATTCATTCAAAATCAATCGTTTCCAAATCTCTTTTCCAATATATTACAATGAACTACCAACAAGTTTAAATAGCATGTTGGATAGGAAGTCAAATAGTCCTTCCCTCCTAAACATCACAAAATGACAAAAATAGATAGAATGTGAAAGGTCATATATTGATTCTTCACATTTTCCCTCAAATAGTTTCTTCCCTTTTCCATTACAATACCTCATTTATATCTTTAAAATAATTTATAATTTCGAAAACCCTTACATTATCAATTTTCCTCTCCAATAACCAAATCTCTTCCACAAATTCCAAAATCACATCACAACAAACTGCTATATTTCTGATACAATGTTGGATTAAAGTTCTCAATACTTACGAAGTATATGCCCTTAACTCCTCATCATCTTCACATGCATAATAACTAATTAATAGGAAACCAGTTCATTTAGATGTGATCCAAACCTATAACCAACAGCTCGATTGAATGCCTTAATCATTTGTTTATTGGTGCAAGTCATATCTATTTTTGTTCTTTTATTCTATAGTAATTGAACCATCTAAACCATTGTCTTTGGCTTCCATCTTGATTTAAGCCAATGTTTTCGTCCCCGCCAATCTTAAAAAAATATCGTCTTTGAGACAGCAGTTCAGTTGACAATTCTGACACTGTCTTTAGCCAAGTCAGCATTCAGACTCACCTGTAACTTTCTATTACTGTGTTTGTTCTTTTATGTTGATAGGGCAGAATGCATGCTCCTACCACTGATGCAGCTTGTTATGGTTTTGCGAAAAGCTCCTATAGAAATTCACCTAGTAAAACTCCATTTACTTACTCTCTCCCTCAAAATGGAATGATAAATTGCTGTACTGGAGCATAGTTAACAAAGTTTTCCCAGCGAGCCAAGACCAAGCCATGTTCTGGATTGTCTTTGAAATGTGCAATGTTCCTCTTCAGGAAATCAGGAATTGGCTGAAAGTCAGCAAAAAAATATTGCAACAAATTCAGACATCACAAGTCATTGAAGAATTTAAGTTACCAGCTTTATATCCAGCTCGAATCACTCGATTCCTACAGACTCTGTCGATGCGCTTTTGTATTCGCTTATGTACTTCTGTTTTGATTAAAAGTTGAATACTTTCCTCGTTTAAATCATCGAGTATTTAGATTAATATTGTGTCCTTTGGCCAATCTAACTGACAATCGACAGAAATTGATTGTGCATATACCTCTCTCCTTTTGTATCAGACTGAATCACAATCTCTCAAGAAGGGTAAGTCATTGACATCTTTGTGGGCAACCATCTTTGAAGAGCTGTGTCCATCCCCTGCCTAATAGGGCTGCTACAAAACTATGACTTTGCCTACCAAGAACTATAACATCACTGTTGGAATACATATGTAATTACTTCAAGAGCATATCTTCTGGCTTTTCACGAACTTCACATATACATTTGTAATCTTTGTCCAAGCATGTAGTACATATGACCATAATGAATTCCCTGCTAGCATAGATACAGCAGTCGCTCTGCTCTTAGCCTCAGAATCTCTTTTGCTATTCTCTGGTGGAAATAAGGGGTGTTCGCCTGTGTGAAATTAGGGGGCATTCCACAACTATGAAAATCAACATGCTTAATCAAGAACGCTACACAATCTTAGTTATCCCTTTGTTTAGGAATATTGCGAAGGACATTACAATGTCGAGCAGTAGGCGTAACTTGCTTGTAGCTCTTGTTGCTGTGTGTATTATTTATGTTTGCAAAAGTCTCCATATACCTCTGCATTATATCAAACATTTCACATAGCTTGTTTGCCATTTGCACATTCAACGAGTCGCAAGCCCACTGCGAATGTGCTTTCTCTTTCGTTATTCGCTCCAAGCCCACTGCGACCTTTTGCACAACCCTTTAAGAATCGTAACATCTACATCGCGGTATTTCTTTGGAGACAAATAGTTCACCTGCTTTGTTTGCCCATGGCGACTTTAGTGATGGAGGGTGTTCGAAGGTTTTACCTCTTCTCTGAATATCCGGCAATCCAGGCGCGACAGGAGTTTTGATTTTTTTTTTTCATTTTTCATTAGCCGTCAAAACCTTTCCGTAATCTATTTTGTAGATTAGGAAACTTCCCTTAGAGTGTCTTTATACCCCCAGCTTTGGACTTCGGAGTTGGAATGGACAATTTACATACACTTTGTGCATCTGAAGGTTCAAGTTCTATCTTGTAATTTGCAATGTGTGGTAAACAGATTTGACATTGTGATTTAATCTACAATAATGATTATGTTTGTTTGAAAAGTAATGACAATTGTTCTAACCGTAGGAGAGGGGGAGCGCCCTCGTATGATGAGGATTTTTGGGTTTTCGTGTACTTTCAACACGAAATATAAAAAAGTGAAAAAAAGAAAACTAAAGAAAGTGAGTATCAAAATTCTTAGTAGTAGATAAATTACAAAGGAGGTTTTAACACAAAGGAGGTTTTGATAGGCAATGATGATGAAAGAAAGTAACAAACCTCTTGACATATGAAGAGATAGGCCATTTCAACATAGTCAAACCAAGGTACCAAGATATGAATGTTTTTCATTACATCAAGTGCATAGATTACCAATGGTTTGCACAGTTACATAGAGAAATTATTGATTTAACATACGAGAAATCAATAATAATAACAAAGAAACACATTTAGAACACACTAACCAAAATGCATTCTTCAAATTATCTTTTTGAAATTATACAATTCCAAAAACCTTTTTGTACAAAGTGTACAAACACAAGAGTCATAAAAAAGTCTCTCTCAAAATTGTCCAGGGTTTCCCCCTTTAGAAAAAGTCCATTTATGTTTGAAATAGTCTTGTATCTATAGATTTCATTGGATAAACACCTTGTAACTACCTCAACTGCCTCAACTACCTTTTGAAATATTTTGAGAAAATGAAGCTTTATTTTGGTTAAGTTCTGCCCAAATTTTCTAGAGACAAATATTATTTTCTAACTTTTGATTATAATAAGTGACATAAGTCACTTTTACAAAAAACGATTTGAAACTCATAACTTTGAAAGAAAGGCCAATTTTTTGGTTTGTCAAGATAGGCACTATGTTTCCTTCACTTAAACTGTAACTTGAATAGTAACATCATAAGCAATATCTCCATTGAAATTTTGATACCCTTACATGATTCCCTCTGACACAAACTCTCAATGTCTTTGTTTGGAATAAGTTGGATACTACTTTTTTGCTACCTTTTTCTCATTCGGTGTTGCATCCCTTTGAACAACATTGAATCTTCTCTCTCTACTTACATACATATGAGCATAGTGTTGATTAATTGACATCAAGTCAAATAATATCTGAAAGTTTTATCCACTTTTCCCAGTTCCTTCATAAGAATTAGTATCTCTATACGTCAAAAATAATAATAAGAACATGATATGGCTACCATCCTTCTCAAAAATATCCATTGCAACCTCAATAATTGGAATTTGGACCTAACAATGGCAAATGTGGAATAATCTACTAGTAATATAATAATTCTTCTTCAAACCTATAGCAGGGTCGATGATCTTCCTAAGAGTTGAACTTAGCATAATCATGCGTCAATACATTACTAAACCAAAACAAGAGATTAGATCAACCTCATCAAAGAGAGAAAATATGCCCAATGGTAGAAATAACTTCCTCATAGGAATTTGGAATGTCCTTGATTACATGTAAGGTTTTTCCATTGAAAAAGTGTTGAGACATAAAACTTTGAATCAACCCTTAACCATTTTGATCACCTCCAACCTATTTATTTGCAATGCAATGCTTCCCTAATTGCAATACAATGGCATGAATTGGTTATGGAGTTAGGATTAGGCTCTCCATATGTACGAACCATAATTTTTCTTGAAAACCTTCAATTTGAGGTATTTTAATTTAAGTTAAATATGTGATACCAAAGATGCTATGTCATGATATTGTAAGCCTCCATAAATGCTTCTTGCAATTATAAATTCTAATAAAAATCAAATTTCGTTATGTTTTGATAGACGCTAATATCCTATTTCATCGCTCCATTTTGGTACAGAAGGACACTAACAAAGCTCTCATTTTGGCATGCTTAGGTAGGATGTTGGAAAGAATTGTGGAATTTGGCTATATAGCTAATGCTTGCACTTGCTTGAAATTTTATAAAGTCTTTTTCAACAATTCCACATTTGTTTATTGCATCCCATAAGAAAACATATCATCGAGGCATTTTGTCTACAATTGAATCACACCTTCTTCTTCATGCCAGATTTTTGCATTGAACAACTCAAATCACTTAGAATTTCTTCAAAACATTTATGGATTTTATACTTTTGTTCTTCTAATTTTTGAAATATTTTGAATTTCAAAATTTTGTTGAGAAACGATAAGGATATCACAATTTTACTATGACCGATTACTAGTAGTTGTAGAAACTATTTCTCTTCATTAATGCTAAAAAAACCATAAGGTTAGAAAGTTAGAAAATTTGAGCATATGAGCATTTCTTCACTATTGGTAAAAAAATAAGCAAGTTAGGAAGTTAGAAAATTGATCATATGAGCATTTCTTCACTAATGCTAAAAAAATAAGCAAGTTAGGAAGTTAGAAAAGTTGAGCATATAAGCATTTCTTCACTAATACTAAAAACACAGGGAATTTAGGAAGTTAGAAAAGGTTAGCATATGAGCATTTATTCACCAATTCTCAAAAATGAGCAAGTTAGGAAGTTAGAAAATGTTGAGAATATGATCATTTCTTCACTAATGCTCCAAAATGAGCAAGTTAGGAAATTGTAAAAGTTGAGTATATGAGCATTTCTTCACTAATGCTAAAAAATGCCTCATTTGACATGAATATACAGGTGTTAATAGGCACTTTTTGTTCTTCCACACATTGTGGGATGAAATCAACTATTCTATCACATAAAGGTGCCTAGGTGAATCATATTGGAATCTTTAGTTTATTTTCTAGGTCACTAGATCCTTCTAGGCTACATTACACTAAGGGAATCTCCTAAGAGCCCTAAGAGAAAAACGTTGCCAAAAAATTTCTTGCTTATTATCCCAATCCATGCACCTATGAATATCTCATATGCACCTAAAAGTGGATTTTAAATCCCTTTACAATGCCAGATCTCATTTATTTCAAATCTAGTCCATTTAAGCATGTCAAAAATGAATCATTTCTTTTAAATTATTTCCCTTTTGGGAGCAATACAAAGGTGCCAATATGAAATTTCTATTCTTCCACACCTTGTGGAACCAAACTGACTATGCTATCACGTTGGTATGGGTAGGTAAATACTATTGGATGCCTCTATTTGTTCCAAAGATCTTTAGATCCTTCTAGGATGAATTGCACCAACATAGTCCCTTAATAGCCCTAAGAGCAAAATGTTGTCAAACTTTTTCCTTCCCATTCTCTCAATTTGTGGCACATATGAAATTCTCATTTGCATATACAAGTGGATGTCGAGTCCCCCTATAGTTATGCCCTATATTAATATTTTCAACTCTAGACTATTTGACTATGATAGTTCAATGAATGCATTCTTACAAAATGCCTCATTTGAGAGCAATGCATAGTTTTCTATAGGAATTTTTTATTCTTCTATAATTCACGAGACTAAAATGACTATACTAGCACATTGAGGTGGGTAGGTGAATGATACTAGAATCCTAAGTTCATTTCATGTCTTGGTATCCCTCTAGGCTACATTGCAGTGAGACAATCTCTTAAGAGCATTAATATAAAAACCTTGCCTAACTTTTTGCTAGTGATTCTCTTAATCCATGGCACCCATAAATGTCTCATTTACACCTACCTGCATTACCCTATCTTAATTTTTTTAACTCTTAACCATTTGAACATGCCAATGATGAATGCATTTCTACAAAATGCTTCATTTGAGAGTAGTGTAATGGTGCCAATTGAATTTTTTTATTCTTCCACATCTCATAGGACCAAACAAACTACATTATCAAATTGAGATGGATAAGTGAATGCTACTAGAGGACTTAGTTCATTTTGTAGGTCTGTAGATCCTTCCATGCTACATTACACCAAGGTAGTCTTTTAAGAGTCTAAGAGAAAAAAAATTCCAAACTTTCACCTAACTATTCTCTCAATATAATGAACCTATGAATGTCTCATTTACACCTACAAGTGGATATTGAGTCCCCCTATAATACCTTGTCTCAAATTTTTCAACTCTAGACCATTTGACCATGGTAACGATGAATGTATTCTTGTAAAATTCATTATTTGAGAGCAATATAATAGTGCCAATATGATTTTTTCTTTTTCTTTTATAGCTCATGTGATTTAACCAACTACGCTAGCACATTAGGGTGGGTGGATGAATACTATTAAAGACCTCAAGTTATTATATATATTTTCATGTCCTTACAAGATGTATTGTACCATGAAACCTGAGATGGTAACAATCAACCCTTGTTACTATCATGATCATGACTTACCCAAGAATTTAATTATGGATATGAAAAAGTTAATGAGATGGCGAGCAATAAAACCATACAAAATTCTTAGAGGTTGATCAAATGAAATAAACTATAGATTTATGGAGTCGTGACTAAGATAGGGTTGTCATAAATGGGTGAAATATGGCCATACACATAGACTTTGGGTGTCACAAACCACTTTTTGCAGCCCTATCACCTTTCTCGTCTAGGTTAGCAATGTCTTAGGTGGTTTGTCATAAGATCCTTATTTTTCCTCAACCCATGATGAAGATTATTAGCTTCAAGTAGATAAGATGGTTATCCTTAATTTAAATTTTTGAATTAATTTTATATAAATTGAATATTAATTAATTTGAATTAACTCACATTGGCTAATACATGTTTCCTATGCACTTATTCTACACATCAAACCACATGAGAATTTGATACATCATATAGAAATAATAAATATGATAACATCTTTATATAATGTAAAATTCCATATACATAATGTCATATAGTGTATGCATTATGTCATGAGTATAATGAATGTGTAAACAAATTCATATAGGCATACATTGTACATGTTGGTAAAAAATAAAATTATATACAAAAAGGATTATAAGACTACAATAAAATTTCATGATATTACTATGGATTTGGATGGAAGATTCAATGACTCTATCCATTAGGAAGATAGGAAGGAAAACAATGGATATTTATTTTAAACCCATTGACTGGGTCGCTAGTTTTTTTCAAGGATATCCTCCCACTAATACAATAAAAACACATACACACTAATAAAGAAAATTATATATATATATATATATATATATATATATATATATATATATATATATATATATATATATAATGATACAACACTGAATAGTCACTAAGCACAAGCTGGTAATCTTCCTTAATCATTCTCTACTTCTCTTCATCCATATGAGGGGTAGGTGTTTGAACTAGAGTTGTGACTGTTAATGACAAGCATGAAGAAACACATTAGAATACATATGAATATCATATAAATTTATAATAAATGATGTGGGATAAAACAAGAAAGATAAAATAAAATATACATTATTAGTCATACCTTTGTCAAAGGCATTGAAGACAAAAATTCTATAGAAATGTCCAACTCCATTATTCCATGAGTAAAAAGAAGGGTTCGATCTATTGTCATCTATTGAAAAATAGAACAATGTTATTTGACCAAAATCTACCTAACATTATTTATAAATATAATTATTGAAAATAGTAAAACTTACCATAGTAAAATTTAACATGCAACTGTTACCACCAATGGGTGCTAATGTTTAAGGTCCAACATCCACCTATTCATTATCAAATGTTGATTTTAGTATGAATATTTACTATTTTTTTACAAATTGCATATCTTTGTACACAACATGACTGCATAATCAAGAGCTAAAGTGTTGATAGATATAGGGTGAATGCTTTGACCCTAAAAATTTATTAAGTACAATTATTTACATTACTTTTCATTCATAATATATTAACATAGTTAATCTAATATTTCAAATTAAAATATACTAAATTTTAGAACCTTATTAGAAATTACCTATTGATCAATGTCAAAGGTGATAACAATAAATTCATTCATCAACAGAACATTTTATAATAAAGATGTATACTCCTCATGGCCCTATCTACCATACTCCCAAAACTCTAGATAATTTTCTACAATGTGTCTTCCTTAGCATCCTCTAACCTATAGTCACAAACAAATCCACAATTGCTACAAAGGTGAGGTGAACATTGATGCCTAGAAGTCTCACCCTTAACACCCTATGAAAATGGCTTGATATGTTGTGTTAATGTTTGTGTCAAGGAACTAATTGACTATTAAATCTCAACCTCTAAACTCTTCTTCATAGAAGGGTTCATCACATACTAAATTTTTGGTCTACCTAGGGGTCTCAATATATGGTTTTGGGCATAACGTGCCCCCTTCCTATCCTATGTAGAGCCTCTTTTTATGCCCTAAAAATCTTGCATGCCAAAATAATTTAGGATTTTATTAAGGAAAACCTCACAATAGAGTTTCCTTAAGAATTACTGTGGGACCTCATTTTTTATGGGGGATGGTAAAAAACCATCCATCATATCTCAAAAAAAATCCTTATTCCCCAATGTTGGCACCAATAAATAGGGAATCTCTCGCAACTTTTGTTTAAGGGTGCACTAATTATGATAAAAAAATGCAAACAAATAAATTTAATTTTTTTATAAAATAATTTTGTAGAGTATAATTGCTTTGCATTATTCTTACAATTGGACCATATGTTTACTTGGCTAGTAGTTGAATCTATATGAGAAATGATACATTCCAACAGTGACACGAAGTCTCTCTAATGTAAAGTAGCTACATTAGGAGTTTTTCAGTATATCAATCAATTTTTGGACTTCATTTTTGTTGTTTTCAATTTAACCTAATAAATTTTTTGATGTGTCACAAGGAAGTTAAGGGATAGATGGAGGATTTTCAAGAGGGTTAGGTTAGACTTGATTTTCATTAGATATTCCTTCCATATAGTTTAATGAATTATTGTTTAGGGATGTTGAGGGATTTTCAATTCTTGAAGTTTTAAATAAGCGAATCAAAACAAATAATAGTAAATTTTGTTTAATTTTAAATTACTAAAAACCTAAAAAAAATTACCTCCTTAACCTCGTACACATCATGGTGGAATTGTGATGGGTTAAATCCACTTAGACATATCACAAATGTACTCACACTTTTATTTCTCATGTTATGACTTAGAAGAAATAGGTTGGGCTCAAATTATCTTAGCCTCTCTTTCTTTTTAAGAAAAAAGAATGTGAGTGTGTTACTACATGCTTATATTATAATGTGCTCCAATTTTATTTTCTAGGGACCAAAAATGGGTTAAGGCTACTTTTTGGTTCTCCATATTTGTGTGCATGACCTCTATTGAGAAAATTATTTGAGTTGACACTAACCATCAATGATTAAAGTATATTTTCACTCAATTGCATTTGAATCCAAATCAACGAAGATGATTTGAGTTTGAAGTGAATATGGTCTTGAGATTGAATGTAAAGAAAATAGAGTGCTAAATATTCTAAGTAGAAGAGGACATGTGATGGTAAAAAAAACCTTTAAAACAACTCTCAAAGATAAAGTATTATTGGAAAAAAATATGATCCTTAGCACAATCAAGTCAAAACAACTTTAGAGATTAATGCGACGATTCCAAACATTAAAGGATATACTTTTGATAAGGATAATTTTCTCTAATATTATAACAAAATGTATGATTCTAATTGTAGAGGTTCTACAACTTAATTTAACTAAAGCTTACAATACTCCCTTTTTAGGACATCTACGAATAAATAAGATGTATACATACCCAAAAAGGTTGCGCTTTTGGATAATAGTGAAGAAACATTAGTAGTTTTATGGTAAAATGTTGGAGTTTTGAAAAGTTAATAATCATACATCTAGATTTCTATATTCTCATGACACACCACATCATAATTTGCAAGTCATTGATATGGTTTTTATATAAGGGTTGTCAGTAGCACCATATAAACATAATAAAATACTAGTTGTATTAAATAAAACTTAAAAATGAATCCCATTTTGTAACAAAAAAATTTAGTTCAAGATGATGCATCAACCCTAGCTAAAATATTTGTAAGGGATATTTGTAAGTTGTATAAGGTTTTATAAAATATTGTATCAAATAAGATATGTTAAGGTTCACTTTAATATTTTGGAAAAAAAATTTACTTAGCTTTGAGACCTCAATTAAAATTTAGTACAACATATCATCGTAAAATAGATGGAAAAATAAAATAGACCAAATAGTTGAAGATTTTGATTGTATAGACCAAAAGTTAAAAAGAAGAAAAATATGTTTTACTAATAGAATTGGATTACAATAGTTCTTTCACATCTATCTTGGGAATGACTCCATTCAAAGAATTATATGGAAGGGAGCGTCAAACACCTTTAAGTTAAATAATCAAGAACACATAGTTGTAATTGGTCCTAAAATATTGAAAGATATGGAAATCAGATTGAAGGTATGAGGCAAAGGTTAATGAAGGCATCTAATAGGAAAAATAGTCATGTAAATAAAAATAGAATTCAAAGTAACTCAATTGAAAATAAAATATTTATAAATGTTAGCCTCTACAAAATCTCTCATTGAAAAAGAAAGCTATATTAACAATTTTTAATAATGGAGTATTTGAATTCAAATAGGAAATAAACCTAGTGGCTTGTTGGCTAACCTCTTTTCCAAGTTTGAGTTAAATATATGATGTTTTTTGTGTCACTCCTTAAACAATATGTACCTAACAATAAATAAGAACTAAAAATGATAACAATAGAGGCTTGCAACATAGTGGTAGACTAGTGTATAGTACAATTAGTATGGTATATACAATGTAACATAGGAAACACTAATAATATTTAATAGGTATATCTCTATTCATTCTATAATTTTAAAAAAATATGATACTGTATAATTTTTACTTGGATGCATTGGGGCAATACATAATTTAAAGGGAAAACTATTTTATGGCCCTTTCCTTTAAAAACAATAAAATCTTATAATTGATGTTTTTTAATAATAATGTTTTAATTCATTAATTAATTAGATAATAGCTTAATATTAAATAATGATAAATAATAATAGTAACAATTAATGAAGTACATAATAATTTATTTTTTATGAATAGGCAACTATCTATATTAAAATATAAAGATAAAGATACATATTCACAAAAAATGGATGGATGGTAAAAAAGCACACCCCGAGAGCCGCATGGGCAAAGCCCAGAAAATTAAAAAAAAGCAGTCACATGGACCTAGCCCAAAAGTCCAAAATCATAACATAATTTATGACCATCAAGTGGCCAAAGCAGTGCCAACAAAGCCAAGAGGGTCCTTGTCATCCATCTTTTTTCCCCATACATTAGCGGGGTTGGGAGTGACATCAGGAGGAGGACCTCAACCATCGTCAACTTCTTTTTCTTTCTCTTTAGGGTGCTACCACAATAGTGGTTTACACTTTCTGGGAGATCTTGGTTTTTGCTGAAATCACATATTTTTAGATTTATAATGATTTAAGCCTTGAAAATTTCCATTTAAAGGATTCCAATTGAAGAGGGTTTGATCAAACCACCTTAGACCAAGCCACCTTGGATAAAACCCCACTAGTTTTAAACCATACCTATAACGAAGTCTCCTTTACACCTATCAAAATGTTGATAAAAAATCACTTTTGATTTACCTTTTGGGGGATCAAATGAGTTCATTTTTTTTTTTTTAAAAGTGTGTAGTCCTTATTATAAGCTTCCAATAAAGTATAATTTTAATTAAACTAAATTTGATTATTATATTTAATTTTTATTTCTTGTGAATGTAGGTTTTTTATCGAAAATCAAACTCTCTGTTCTGCACATGTGAAAAAATAGTAGATTATCAAATTAAAATTTTGAAAAATATGTTCAGGCTGGGTATTGATGTCTTTTATCCATTTAAAAAAAATTGAATTTCGATACATATAGAAAAAGTTATGTTGTATACAATCTGCCTATGTCTGAATTGTAATTGGTTTGACTTCAAAACTTGATTAAGGAAAAAATATTTAGTAAAACACTATGAAACCAAATGAATTGGTTAGATATCGTAGTTACAAATCTAAATTCAAAGAAAATAAATTTTTATCCTTCATACAAAAAAAATGTATCACTCCTTAAAAATGTTGTTTACTAATAAAAACTAGTTTTTGAAGGAGATGAAAAAAAAGTGCAATCTGATTCCAAAATTAAAAAAAAAAATATTTAGAATCTATAGCCAGAAATTCACAAATCACTAGTTTGCATCATCTTCAAATTCCTCACGGTTTAGTCGTTATAGGAGCTCGAAAGTGAAGATTTAGTTAAAAAAAATCAGTTCAGTGTCTAGTTTTCCCAAAAATTGTAAACCAGTATTGTGGGATCACCCTTTATCTTCCTCATGCTGGGGCAAGATTGCAAGCACCAGGCGTGGAAAACATTTACCAGAATTTGGCCAACCAGAGCCGTTGCTATGAGTGGTATCAGAGGGCCACTTAGAATCGCCACCGCTACTCCCCACAACTCCTCTAGAGGGGCACCTCTGGACAGTTTGTGAAGAAGGAGAGCGAGACTGTCGAGAAGGGCGGGAACCACACCGAGGAGGTTGAGAGTAGGGGTGAGCAGAGCCACTCCTCTGCCGACCTCGAGAGGGCGACCAACCGTGAGAAGAGGAGGGCGAGGCAAGCACCCGAGCCACAGTACACAGGGCATTGCCCCAATGATCCAGAAGCATCTACAGGGGAGCCACCTCAAACACAACTTTGTTTTCTTACACTTGGATTTACATAAGCACACTAGAGCAAATAATAGTTTTAGAATACAAAGAAACATTTTTATCCATTTGAGTATGAACAAATATGTAGGCATTTCTATCTTTCCAAATATTGAAGAGGACTTCCACCCTGAAAGTGTGTCAAAGCTAGGTATACTTTGCCGGAAGCCTGGGTTAATCACCAAACAAAACCATATGCTAAGAGAAGGGTTCCAGCCTGAAAGGACGAAAGAAGTCATGAATCTAAGTCCAAAACTATTGGGTAAATACATAATAATTGATTTATAATAGTACTAGCACTTGCACTAGAAGGGGTGCAAGGGTTACGTCGATAGAAAAATATATATAATTAAAACAGATAAACATAATCAAACCCAACTAATAAGAAGTACAATAATCAAAATTGAGTGCGAATGTACAAGATTTTTGATTGAGACCCGGGTCTTGAAAGATCAGTTGATGTGCCTCAAAGAAAGAAAAAATACAACAAAAAGTAGGACAAAATAGAGAAGGAACAAAATGACATAACATTGACATGAAATCCTTTTTATTACTAAAGATAAAGTGAATTTTTTTTTAAGAAAAATAATAATTAAAACTATTTTATTACTTATTAATATTATATATCATTCACAATAATCTAAAATATTTTTCATTTCAAAAACTAATTAAAATTTTTCATAATTATTTCTGATAATTTTCTATATAATAAGACATTCAATCTTAACTAAATTATTATCTCTCTATAGTTAAAAAGGTAGGGAAAAAATAAATAAAAGATTTAAAATAAAATCATTAGATCTAACAGAATCCCCTTTTTTGTTATGCTTTGATGGATGTCAACACCCTGTTTCGAAGTTCTACTTCCTGTGGCAGCGGTAGGAGGAATTTAGCTTCGCACCTACCAATTGCATGTGAATCGAAAGCTTCCAAAACCTTCTCAACAATTCTGGTTTCTGCAAATTTCACCACCAGCGTATCCATGAGGTCACATATCTCCGAGGAATTCTGTCAACAATTTAAAACATCCTTTCCATGTGAGAACAAGAAGGATACGGGAAAATTTTGTGGATTTTGGCTTTAAAACCGCCAATTGCATTTGCTTGAGAGTTTTCAAGGTCATTTCAATAAACGTTTTCGTACAAAATCGACAATCATTTCATCCCATGTCATTTCCCTTCAAAGCATTCTATCAAACAGTCCGCTCGCCTGATCCCTGCACCATGAGAGTGTATCTCCTTTCGAGGCATTTCGTCAAACAGATTACAGCCAACGTATGTGCTACCCCATTCTACGAGCACGTCTGATAGGGTTGTTGCAACTACAACATCTGACAAAATTCCTATTCCCTTTATGCTTTCATAGATATCGATGCCCTTTCCCAAAGCTCCAATTTCTGTGCGATAGAGAGGACACCAGTGATTATGAAATTTGGCTTTACTTGTCGATTGTATTTGCTTGAAAGTGTTTTAACCTTTTTCAACAAATCCAATTTGTGCATAACCCGAGATCATGTTGTTTGAGACCACGTCTTTTAAGGCATTTTGAGAACAGTTCACCCGCCCTACCTATGCATTGCTTTCATAAGATCAAACTCCTTTGAGGCGTTTTGTCAAACATGTCACGTGCCTTGCCTTGGCTCTAATGCATTTTGCTCGCATTTCTTTATTTACCTGACATAAAATGTTGTTTCCAAAGCTCCCATTTCTGCACGATAGAGAGATGCTAGTAAAGGTCGTGAATGCTGAATTCATCCCTGCAAATTGCATAAGTTTGGAAGTTTCTAACGCCTTTTCACAAAAGCGTTTTGTGCGATCCGCCATCATGGCACTCCATGCTCCACAAGGATGATGTATGCGAAACTTGGGGAACTCGGCCTTTTGTTCGGCAACATCAAGAAACCCTTCGACAACCTGACTTTGTGCATTTCCTGTAATGACAGTGTGTATGAAACCA
This sequence comes from Sequoiadendron giganteum, assembly GCA_007115665.2. Taxonomy (NCBI): domain Eukaryota; kingdom Viridiplantae; phylum Streptophyta; class Pinopsida; order Cupressales; family Cupressaceae; genus Sequoiadendron; species Sequoiadendron giganteum. The sequence goes on along the minus strand of CM021100.1, from coordinate 197,163,626 downwards.
CATTTCCTGAAGGCATTTTGGCGGAACAGTTCACGCTGGTTACCGGCATCCACTTTGGCTCATTTATTTTTTCCCTAACCTTTACCTCTATAACCTACTATTTCGGAGGCATTCACCATACACTGCATCAATGCATGTCATAACAATTCATTAACCTTTTCTGCAGAAAAAAGTAAAAGCTTTGAAATGACTATTGAACAGCAGATTTCCCATCAAATGCCCGTAGATATTCAAGTGTCATATCACTTCCTCTGCTATATTTTTTAGACCCCCATTTTCACTTCTACGTTCGCCAGCATTAAATGAAAAGTAGTTCCACAAATGATGGCACCACCACTTGACAAGTCTTTTCCGCACTCTACTACGTCACCTTTATTCACATTTATGAAACGGCTTTTTGATGGTGACGATTTCTTATTGCCTAAAAAAAAGGGTTTAACGGGAGTGGAAATGATTTAACGGGAACGGTTTCCGGCAGTGAGACAGGTTTCGCTTCAAACTGCATTCACAATATATAGTCTATCCGCGAAATATTATTTGTGAGATAGATTTTATGATTGTAGTTTCTCTTTTGAATAATGGAGCTTCTAATGATTCTTCCTAGCGATTGGCATCCTTGTTGGCTTAGATTCAAAATCTTTCTGTCCACTTTCATTCCATTTTGTTTGTTTACATTCTTCAAGAATGAAATATTGTTGTTGATTGTCTTACTAAATGGGCCTCTACTGTTGATTGAAGATGGAATGTTTCTATTTGGGATTCATTGTTTCCTAAACAAGTTACTCATTTTCTCCACCTTCTTCATGTTGACAACCTATGATCATAGTTTACTCACTAGCATTACTGGTTATCTTGGTTTCTGATGTTGGTGGATAGATGGAAAACCTCTTTGATTGTTCCTTATTTTATTTTGCATGCCTGCTATTTCTATTTGAAGGCCTTTCTGTAATCTTTTTAGACATCTTTTTAGGAATGCCATTGTGTAGGGAATATAACCTTAGAAAATTCCACATAGAAGGGGACTCACACATTATGATCAACATTGTTTGAAGGAAAGATACACTGAACTGGAAATTGAAAAAGTGGATAACACCTATTTGGGAGGTACTGAATCAAGTCTAAGACATTTGCATTACACACATACACAGAGATGGGGATAACATAGAAAATTGAGCTACGAACTGGGTGATATAAATGGAAAACATTAAATTGCTCTTAGATTTGAAGGACATCTGGCACAAGTTACTTTACGAAGAGGACATGGCCGAGGGATGAGAGATAATGGTTAAAATTTGAGAAAAGTAATAATAAACACTATCATGGGTATCAAGATTGTTAAACAAGCGTATCAGTTGTTTTCTTTGTTAACTTCTCCAAAGGTGGATGTGAACGAAGAAGGTGAGGAGAAAATATTTACAATAAGATGTATTTTTGTATATTAACAAATATATGAACAATAACTAGGATATAACACTTTGTTAAAAGATAGATCAAAGGTGGTAAAGATAATTCCTTTACAGTTTTGTCATACATTGTAAAATAGGTGTCATTTTTTAGCCTATACTTAGGCACAAAAATGTAAGGCTCCTATACCCAGTCATCCGACACTATAAATCTCTATACCATGTAATGGGTGTGGCCCTCTTAGTTACATTTATCGATAAAATATTAATAATAAAATTATGATAATATCTAAATATTATCTTCTTATTATTCAAAAAAAAAAAAAAACCAAGATTTAAGATAAATAATTTTATGGATTATTTTGAGTGAATAAAATATAATGTTAGTTCTTTTTCTTATCTAAGTTGTATAGCATTATAAATATATATCAATAAAATAAAATCAAAGCAATATTTAATATTACAAAAATACTATATAAAACTAACCTTATAAGGATTCTTTTTATGTTTACACAATCAATAATGATTAGTACATGTTATTTATGGATTCAACTAGTAATAATTTTTAGCATCAATGTTTTGGATCGTGATCTATCATCAAGATGATATAGATTTGAAATGATGCTAAAAGTTCTTGCACAATTAAATTTAGAAATAATTTATTTATACACTAAATATTAGTTACTTTCTCAAAACATAAATAATATGAAAAATTGTTATTTTTATAATAAATTATAATTATATATATATATATATAAAATACCATTTTTAAAATTATCTAAGTGATTTAGTTTGTTTAACAATATATATATAAAATACCATTTTTAAAATTATCTAAGTGATTTAGTTTGTTTAACAAATAACAAATTTTATATAGTAACATTATATTCATTTTAAAATAAAATATTATAAAGAAAAAAATAAAATAATATTTAAATAATTAGTTTTTAAATCTAAGCTTAATTCTTATATTTTACTTGCATGTGGATAACATTATACATATATATACATAAAATAAAATCGAAGCAAGGTTAAAGATTAAAAAAATATTATATAAAACTAATATTATAAGGATTATTTTAAACAGATAAAATTAAATATTAGTTGTTTTTTCAAAATATGGAATACATTAAATTTTTTTTTTTATAATAAATATTTTAAATTATCTAGATTAATAATTTTATTATAAAATAATTTCTTTTGCTTTAAAAACTATTAGATTAATTATTTTTGTATCTTTATTCTCATGTGAACTATGTATGTATATTTTTATAATGTTATTTTTCAAAGTATCTTGATATTTTATATACTAGCAATTGCACCTCTATGTGCAATGGTACACTGAAGATGTGTGGAAGTTCAATTAGGCAAAATTTTGGTCTATTTTTGTATACATTTGTGAAGTATACATGAGGTCAATTGGTAAGTCATTTAGAAAATGATGTTTGTGCAAAAAATATCTCAATGGAAAAGTGATAGCTTCAAATCAAGTATGCATCCACTTACATGGATATGAATACAACTAATACAAAACTTTTGAATTAGGACTTGATAATCAGGCTCCATTACCAATAGGTTTATGTTATGTTTGTAATAGGGATAGAGGGAGAGAGAAAGGGAGACCTAGGGATAGAAAGAGGGAGAGATATAGGGTGAAGAGAGCGAGAGAGAGAGGGAAAAACAAGAAAATTGTGTGTGAGAGAGAATGAGAGCAAGATATTAAGATAGATATAGAGAGGGAGAGAAATAGAGAGAGGATAGAGAAGTCGAGTGATATAAAAAGAGAGTGATAGGGAGAAAGAGAGGGAGAGGGAGAAATAGAGAGATATATATATAGTGGGAAAGATAGAGGGGAAAGTGAGAGAGATGTAAGGAGAGGTAAATAGATGGAGATAGAGATAGGGGAGAGAGATAGAGAGGAATATGGAGATGGAGATAGAGATGGGGATGGAGATGGAGAGAGAGAGGGAGATAGAAATATAGATAGAAAGAGGAGAAATATCTTTATATCTTTTTCTCTTGCTCTATCTCTATATATTTATTATCTCTCACACTCTCTTCCTCTCTCCCCTATTTCTGTCTATATTTTTCATCCCTTCTCTCTTCCTCTATCTATCTTTCTCCCTTTTCATTTCTATGTCCCTTTCTCTCTCTCTATCTGTCTTCCCCTTACTTTTTTTTGCTATCCTTATTTATCTCCCCCCTCTTTCCCTCTCTTTCCCTCTTTATCTCTTGATTTCTCTACATCTCTCTCTCTATATCTTTGTATCCAATTTCTCTTTATCTCCCTATCTCTCTATCTCCCTCCATATATGTGACTATATCTATCTATGTCTCTCCTCTTTTCTCTTTTCCCCTCTCTTTCTTTATCTCTCTTCCTATCTCTATATTTATTTCTCTCCCTCTTTATTCCTATATATATCTACCTCTATCTATGCCTCTCTCTCTCTTTATCTCTCTATACCTCTTTGTCTCCCTCTCTATCTCTCTATTTCTCTTTCTCTCTCTATCTATTTTCCTCCTTAAGTGTGCAATGAATACATTGAAAAGGTTTTAAAGGTGAATTGCCATATCCTTAATCAAATGATATGCTACGTTGAGCATAACTCCCTAGGGACATGTGCTATCCTTGGATTGGTGGCACAAAATGACTAATCAAAAGTTAACTTCTCTTTCACACACACTTTCAAATTTTAAGTTTGAAATTCAATTTATTATATAAATAACAATAAAAATTCAAAATAAAATTATTCTACAATAATTAAACTTTTAATAAGATAAATAATTATAAATTAAATTAATTCTAATAATTTTTAATTTCATAAGAAGACATACATAATAAAAATAAATTTCAAACTTAAACCTAAATTTAAAATAAAATATATCAAAATCCAAATATTAATAAACATAGATATTTAAAAAATAAAATAATAAATACTAAACTTATTAAGTTAATAAATAATTAAATAAAAAAGTAAAACTAGTATTTAAATTTATTAGAATTGAAATATTAATAAAATGTGTACCTAAAAAATATAATTAATATAATACAAACAATGTTAACAATAACAATAATTGCAAGATAAACTCAATATTAATAAATAAGAATTGTTGAAAGATAAACTCGATAATAACAATTTGTTGATCACACCATTCTATTTGGTGTTGCTTTTGTTGTTGAAGCCAAAATTTGGAAAGTTACCTTGGAAGCTTATGCCAATGCTATTAGGAAGCATATCAACTACAACAAAGTATGTTATACTTCTTCAATTTGGATAACCTTCTAAAGGATAGGATAGTTCACATCTTGGGCTGCCTACATGACTGCCTTCCTACCACTCATCTTGGTCTCCCTCTAACTACTAAAATTTTGTCCAACACTTATTGGAACAATATTGTTGAAAGAGTATAACTCAAGCTTGTTGATTGGAAAGATAAGCTTCTAGGCTATGTTGGTAAATTTTTGCTACTTAAATCTTCCCTCCAAAACATCCCTATCTATTTCTTGTCCCTATTTAAAATACATATGGCCATGGCTGAAAATTTTAAGATCTAAAGGAATTTTCTTTGGGTTGGGTTGGAGGACGAAAACAAAATTTCTTTGGTGAAGTGGGAAAAGGTTTGCAAGCCTAAGAGCCTTGGTGGTTTGAGCTTACAAAAATTGAATCAGTTCAATATAGCTCTTATTACCAAATTTGGTTGGAAGTTGGTTATTGGATTGAGCTCACATCCTCAACACTAAGTACTTGGGGAACAATAACGCTTACTACTTCCTTTCTTATGCTGCTATCTCCCCGGGCTCTATTACATGGAACCATATTTTGAAAACTAGAAATTTTCCCAATCTGGCTAGGGTAAGGGAACTACTTATAAGATTAAATGGTACCAAAATTCATGAGTATGTCAAATTGAATAGCCCCTGTGCACCTTGTGGGATAATTTGAGAGACAACTGAGAGAACTAAACTTGAGTAATGGGGATCAACATGATTTGAAGGGGACAATGGATTGCCTATACAAGCTCATTAGGTCTTCCTTTTTGGGCCTGATTCAAGATGGATGATTATTGCTGGCTTCCCAACCCTTCAGGGTGCTTCTCTATTAGATCTACTTATTCTCTTATTACTAATGATAAGGAGGAGTCTATGTTCAACTGTAATATGGCTGGGAATAATAAAGTCTTACCCAAAATCAACTATTTTAAGTGGACATCTACGCATAATAAGATCCTAACTATTGATAACCTAAATAGGAGGGGCTTCTACCTTGTTAATAGATGTAGCCTATGTTGTAACATGGAAGAAATAGTTAACCATATTTTCTTCCACTATGAGTTTTCCAGAAGGTTTGGTCTTAAACCATTTGTTAATCTTTTGGACTCTCACCCTCCATCTTAAATATTTTCTTACCTCTTGGCGTTTGGGCTCCCTATACAAACATCCTATCATCTGTGAAATATGGAACCAAATCCCTTGTCTTGCCACTTGGCAGTTGTGAAAAGAAAGGAATAACAAGGTTTTTTGAGACTAGTTGAGAAACAACAAGATCATTTTCTAGATCATAAAAAATCAAGTTTAGGATAACATAAATCCTTTTAATTTTATGACATGAGCCAAGAGAATACCGACTTATATGGAACTAAGGGTGAAGTAGAACTGGGAAATCTCCCATGTAGCCTAACCAACCTCAACTAGTTAAATATTTCTGCAAGAAAGATGACCAAATGGTTCCCTCCCATAAGGGGTGGGCTAGGCTTAACTTTGGTGGTTGCTCCAAGAGAACCCTAGTGAAATTGTGACGAGGGGTATAATAAGAGATGATGAAGGGAACCTTATTGAAGGATATGCTTGGGCCATTGGATGTAATTCCAATTATGTCGTTGAAGCTATGGCGACTTGGTGGGGGGTTAAAAGACTTTGTATTTGGGGTTCTGTGAGGTGGAAATTGAAGGAGACTCTAAAATTATTGTGAATCTCCTTCAGAATAACATGACCCCTTCATGGAAGATACAAATAATCATTGAGAATTGTAGAACAAACCTCCAGAGCTTTCATGAGGTTAAAATTAGCCACATTTTCATGGAAGATAATGGTGCAACAAATTTGGTTTGCAATTTGGGCCTGAAAAGTGAAGAATGGAACTATTGGAATTTGAATTCAATATCTCGAGAACTCCCAATCATATTATTTCCTAGGAAAAAATTGACCATTACTCCCATACCTTGTAATATTTTTTTTATGATTTAGGGTTGGGATATGGTGGGTGCTTTATATGGGATGGGGTGGAGTTTCTTAGCTATTCTAAGGACTATGATGTGGATTGTTATTGTTATTTATCCAGGGTTGGAGATCTATATTTATTGTAATATTTATATCTCTAAGGTTCTCACGAGGGATTACATCACTTTTCTTGATGTTAACTTAACTCCTAATCATGATAAAGTTTGCAGGGAAAATCTTATAGATTTAGGCATTGAATGTGGCGCCTTTGATCTAAAGTATACTTGGAAGCTCTTGCCTAAGCTCATTATTAATATCTCCCCCCCACTTGTGCAAATTTCACTTCTCATTTTTGAGGAGGGTCCTCTCCCTCATGCAAACATTAGTCATAAAATTATGATTTTATACCACATGACAGTGGAGGATATGAATAACGATAGTCTCTGTACCATCTCCGTTGAGGCTTTTGTTAGAAGAAGCAAGATTTTATGATATATCTCTTTTAATTCCAACACCAACAAAAGTATAGGTAATTCCAAAAACGGTCTTAAATATTCCACTATTTTAGTTTCCTTGGCTTATCTCTTGGCTCATGTGTCTCTTCAGTGGTTCGAGTGGGTGTTTGTGCATGCTACTATGGGTGGATCAAGACTTTAGGTAAAACCCATCTCCTGCAATTCCCTCAAGCAAAACATCGAGTTATGGGAGTTCTATGAAAGTTGTGGCTTCACGCCCTTCTTTTAGGCTATGAAGGGCTACAATGATAAACTTACCTCAAAATTTATGAACTCTTCGTCTCAAGGGGTTGTTATCATAGGTGGTGTGCAATTCTAGGTGTCTGATGAATTGATAACTAAAACCACAGGTTTAGCTTGTGATGGAATCAAGGTAGAGAAAAAGAGTAATGGAGACTACACAATATTTATTGCTGATTTTTTCAAAGGAAAAGAGAAAGTTGTCCACTTCCAAAATAGTTACAGTAGGGAGAAGCTTTCAAATCCATGGACTTTGGTAAGTCCTCATTGCATGAAATATTTCACTATAAAATGTTGGTTTAAAGTTGTGCATGGTTACCATTTTCATATTCTTAATCATTTTTAGCATGGTACAAGAATGAATCTTCATTTTTTCTTGTTCACCTCCCTTGAAGCCTGTATTCTCAAGGGCACCTACCCCCCTCTGCATCAAGGCCTCTTCATGGCCCTCTATAAATACTACCTCTCTATGATGCCCTCTTTGAATCCCAAGGTCAAAAGTAGTGTCAAAATCAAGCTCCTTGATGCTAAAGCCTTTGGGTCCACCTTTGCCTCTACTAAACCTTGTTGCAAGATTATTGTAGGTTTTTTCATTGATGTCATTCGAATGGAGATTGTTGCAAGTGTCATTGTTGATGACTACAGATCAATAGTATGTGAACATTGTAGAAGTTGCAATCTATTTGATTATCAGATGTCATGAGCATGCTATACACAGTTGTACCTCTCTTCTATTGCTCAGTATAAGTGAATGGTTTTATAAAGAAGTTGTGGTTTCCTCATGTTGAAATGGTGTTGTGAATGTTGTTTTCATTGTCTTTTGATGTAAAGTATTGCATGAGTTGTGAAATAATATATGAAAGGTTTCCATGTAGTTAGTGGCTCAAGAAATTGGACTAAAAGGATCTGGAGAATTCTTCACATTCCTCCTCATTTGAAGATATAGCCTTGCGGTCTAGAAGTTAGATAGAGTAAAGTGTGAAGCATGTATGTCCCTATTTTTTGTGGATGAAAGTTACCACAAAAGTTACTTGAGCTAGCAGAGTGTAGAATGTGTTTTTGTAGTCAAGATTGTTTAGAGAAATGCTTCACATTTCTCTGCAATTGATGTTGTGATCTTGTGGTTTGAATAACGAGTTTATATTATCTTTATGTTTCCTCTCTTCTAGCTTCAAGTTCTATGGTGTAATTTTAGCCTCCTTCAATGGTTCAATAACCAATCTCTCAAAGCTATAACTTGAAGATTAAATATCTACACCAAGTAGCTATCTTGCTCATTATGAAGGTTCATTTCATTATCAACCTAGGGACGTGAACTTGAAATGGGTCAACACTGTATATGCACTAGGATTCCATTGTAGCCGTCTTTATCCTATAACTTAGAAAGGAAGTAATACTAAAAGTAAGATGCTTGAAAGGAAACAACATAAGTACTGAACATAAACCAACCACTGAATTGTACTGAAATGAATTACAAAAACAAAATTCTCAATAAACAAACATGAATTTACTCTATCTGCCATGGCTATAGGAACAAACACAGAACAGAGTTCTAGTGGCTGCAAGAATAGACAACTACTAAGACTGTAACTAATTGCTGAACATAAAAGTAACTACTAATTGAAAGGATGGAATTCTCACCAATTGGTCCCCCTTGAATGAGTTTTCCTAGTACTAACTTAGATATAACAAATTAAAATATAATTTTATTCATTGAAAACATGATTACAACGTAGCAAGAACATAATTGTATTTATTGAAAATGAAAGTGCAAGTACAATTCTCAAAAAATTTAACCTCTTGAAGAGGAGCATCTGACCATTATTTATAGAAAGAGAGATTCTAACTAACTTAACTAACAAGGAAGTCAACTCCAATAGATTAGGAGGATGCCACTTATTGAAAGCATGAAAAAGAGGAAGGAGGTTATGCATGCACAAGATTCGGTCAAACCAAACTTGCTTCAACAAAAATCCAACATAACAATATCTCCTAAATCTACTCAACCAACAGACATGGCCATTAATATTAACTTCCACATGAGCTAGAGTTTCCAATCGCTTGACTTCTTCAATGTCCATTTCTACTTGACTTTTTCAGCAACCAAAAAGTTGGTATGAACTCCTTCCACATTGCAAGCTCCATTTATTTTTGCATCTAAATCTGGACCTGCATTATAACTTTAGCATGCGCAAGACAAATGTATATCTATAATTACCTTAAAGTAACATCCATTCAACCACATGTAAGATTAACATAGATTAATCACATAACAAGCTAATATCATTAAAATTCACAAGGATAAGTCTATGCCCAAGGTTTATGGATTTAAGGAAATAACATGGAGAGTTTCAATAACCAAGTGCCATAGTCTATAGTATCAACAACAAATATATGATAAACCTTATCAAAATTGAGCCTTTAATTGGACTCATCATCTCCCCCCAACTTAATGTCTTGCTGGTCCTCCAACAAAGGGAGCTCTATTTCTTTGTCTTGTCAAAGCTCTAAAGTCACCAACTGCCAACTGTCCCAGATCAATCTCTACAATATCTAAATTAGAATCCCAATAGATTCCATACTTGTTTTCCAATCTGTTCCACCTTGGCCTTTCTACAACTATGGCATACTGATAGTATTTGTAATTTGGTACTGGCCACAACAAAGTAGGTGGCTGAAATTTCAATGGAAGCCAATGTTGTTGCTTCATCCTTCCAATCTATATGTACCTAGTACATCATTTACATGTTGCAACATAATTCTGCAAGGAATGAGGTTCAACTTGTTTCAATAGTTTTGGCAAACCATTCCACCTCCGTGATAGGTACCCCAATATTGTTCTCCCTACAGTTTCAACTATTTTCTCATATTACTAGTATGCTTCTTCCTTGACAAAAGATAAATAATTTTGTGCTAGGTATAGTAAATGTCTAAAGGGTTACTGGATTTAGCTCTGAGAGGCAAGGGAGCATGGAGTTCTCTTTCCCTATATATTTTCAATTGCTCCTCCCAACTGACTTCATTTTGGATCCATGACATGAATGCCCTCAGATGGATATCTCCAATGTACAACAATGGGTTCCAATCATGATCATTAGGCAAGTACAATTCACATAACAAATTTTAAACTTCAAGAGGAGAAGATTGGTAGGCTTGAAAAAACTCGTGTGGGGTTTCAATAGAAGGGCTTAAACCTGAAATAACCCTTGACAACTTGAAATAAAGATGACACTCCTTCAGATGTAGTGCATATTCTCTTGGAGGAGTTTTGCATGCCATCATTTGTGGTGCTAAAGCTACCACATTATTTACCTTATCCTTCAATGCAACAATCTCTGCATCTTTCTTCTCAATTTCTCAATTTTTCTTTTTGACTTCTTCCTGTAGCTTGAGTCTTTCATTTTTCCACTCCTCTTTCCTTTGCATTTCATTCCATAAGTTCATAGCTACAAGATTCCATAAAAAATTGGGAGGTTTATGTATCCCTACCAAGATCTCTCCTTGTGCCAGTTCATGCTATTCAAATGGCACCAATTGTAGTGATTCTTGTTGTTCATCTTGCTCTCGTTCCAATGGTTCTTGATTTTCAATATGCTTTGCAACAACAGCAAGCTCTGCTAACCCTATGTTTGCATGTTCCTCAAAAATATCTTCCACTTCAACATTTACCTGCCCCTTAGGAGATTTTGTCTCCTTCCTAGGTGTTCTTCTGAGCCTAGGGCTTCTTTTTGGAGGTTTAACAGTAGCTGGCTTAGCTGGTTTTGATTTCTTTAAAGGGATTTTATGTTTCTCAACGGTTGCACGAAGACCAGTGTCATCATCTTTCCGTTTCCTAGGGCTAGGTTTTGCTTTTTTTGATGTTTTCTTCCTAGCCTTCCCTTTTCTAGTTTCTGCCTCCCTCATTTGTGCATCCTATTTCCTAATGGTGCCTTAGTATGAATTTGAGTTTTAGGAAGAACATTGACATTAGGGTCTGTGGATGAACCTTCTTCATTCGAATATTCTGATTTAGAGGAGACAATTTCTATTGCTGATTTGGCTATAGGAGGGTTTATACTAGGGTTTGTGCCAGAGGTTGAAGCTCCAAGAGTGGTCTTAGCAACCCTCACACCCCTACTAATCCTACGAGCTTTAGATTGACTTCCATGCCACACATTTTCCAATCTAAACTGATCAATGCTCACAAACTCTTCCCATGACATACCAGATACTTCTTGTAAAGATTTTTGTACTAACAATTTTATCAAACAGTGATGGGAGATAGAATTGTCCCTACCTTTTTGCGTTTCAACTGCCATGATTGCTAGGAGGTTGTACAACACATTGGGCACGTTCATCCTTCTTCCATGTCTCATATGGTTTAGGAGCTTAAAATGCATAAAATGGAGGCATGGTTAGCAGCCTTCATAGGTAATATATTTGACAATGTAGACAACAACTTGTTTCCACTTTTCTGGCAGAGAAGTTCTCCTTGTTCCTTGCTTATCTACAACAAGCAGAGGATCACTGGGTTCAATGAACTATGCTCTTGCTGACCTCACATCCCTCGAAACAAGTTATGACTCTCATTCGACAGGAAAACCCGTTACGTCAACAATTATCTCCTTAGTGGCTATAGCTTCTAGACCTTTTACCATTGTCTTACTGTCAGAAAGTGTGTGCAAATTCTAGAGCAATGTGTTCATTGAAACTATCTAGTTTTAGAAAGTAGTCCAACCATCCACAATTTTTGAATTCGGCCAAAGAGAGTGCATCTTGCAGTATCACGTCATGAGTTGTAGGTTCATTCCTAATCAACTGACCTCCCATTGTTTCTACCCACAATCAGGCAAACACTTCTGCAAAATTTCCTTTCCTGCAATCCTTCTCTGTAAACCCAATTTCTTCTGCTTCCTGCAACTCTTCTTCAGTGCTAACGCTAATGTCATGTAAGTCTTCAATTTACCTTTTTGGTGACGTTATGACTATGACTAAGGTAGTAAAGAAACATAAATGAGGGATATCATCAAGAAAAATGGCGACGGTTTAGTGTTACATCATATATGTAGGCTATCATTTTAACTATTTCAAATTGGCTCATTTTAATTTTGTTGGCATGTATGACACGTGGACGATGGATTTACACTTTCCCCCCCAACCTAAATTAAGGCATGTGTCCTCACAGTTCAGGATGTAATTATGGTACTATAGGGCAGAGTACTTTGGATGTGCTATGCAAAATATCAACATTAATATACAGTAATTAAATAAATGCATTCAAGATAATTAAGATATAACAAGTTGTTACACACGTACCTTGAAATTTGGAACATCTTTTCCAAAGAATGTGGATGAAGTATTGGTTATCATAAAATTTCAGTTGAGTAATTAAATGAAGTGGTGGTGGAGTGGAGTGAGGTGGAAGAGAGAGAGAGATAATGGAAATGAATGGACGGATAATCTTTATTGATGGAGAAATTAATTCCCACTAAAAGTGTAAATCTTTATTATGATTGCATGCGTACCTTGATTAGTCAAAAGGACGGACACTAGGTCCACTTCCTTCGGTTGCAGGAAGTTCAGAATTCTGGTACTCAACAAATTGCTGCATGAATTCTTGCTTTAAGGCAGGCTAATGGTACAACCCGAGTCAATGACCATTGACCAGGAACTTGAATCTAACAGGGTCAATGGTTGTGAGCTGAACAACACCATTGGAGAAGACTTCTGCCACTTCATATGGTCCCAACCACTTGGTTTGCAGTTTGCCTACATTATCTTTATACCTAGAATCATAAAGGAGGGCCCAATCACTTGGCTGGAATTTCTTATCTTTGATGTATTTATCATGCCATTTGATTCTTTGATTTTGCACCATTTTAGTATGGTGGAGAGATGACTTTCTCATCTCATCCAAGGCATTCACCTATGTGATCCTGTCCTTCTGTGCCTCAGATATATCTATTCCAAGGTCTAGTGTTGTTCTAAGAGTTATATGCTCAAACTCGATAGGCATCATCACTGTTTTTCTATATAACAACTCAAATGGAGTAAAACCAATTGTGGTTTTACAAGTGGTTCTATAGGCCCTAGATAGCTTATGGCAACCTATTTTCCCAATCTTTTCTGTGAAGTGCTACTGTCTTAGTCACAATAGATTCTATTTCCCTATTTGTTTCTTCAGATTGTCTATTGGCTTGTGGGTGATAGGGAGTAGATTTCCTATGCCTGACATTAAACTCATTCACCAAGGTTGTGACAAGAGTGGATGTGAACTGAGCCCCTTGATCAATGACTATCTCCCTAGGAACCCCATAGCATGTGAAGATTTCTTCATAGAGGTATTCTGCAACTTTATTGTCTCTAACATGTTTCATGGCTTTTACCTCAATCCATTTTGTCACATAATCAGTACAAACTAAGATGTAATATTTTCCATTTGATGGTGGATCAATTGGACCTACAAAGTCAAGTCCCCATTTATCAAATGGTGTGATAACTACTTGAGGGTGTAGAGGCATCTCATTTGATTTGGGTGGTTTTCCCATTCTTCGAGACCTATCACATTTCTTGGTGTACTTGCTTGCATCCTTATGAAGTGTAGGCCAGTAGTATCCTGTATTGAGGATCTTCATGGTTGTCCTCTTAGCTGCAAAGTGTCCCCCACAGGGTTCATCATGGCAAGCATACAGTATATCATAAGTCTCATCCTCTCTTATACATCTTTTGAGCACATGATCTGGTCTAGTATAGAATAAATAACCTGCCATCCATGAGAATGGAAATTTTTTCTCAATAAGAACCCTTCACTCTTTTGGAGAGAAATGAGGGGGAACTCTTCTTGTAATCAAATAATTGGCTATATCTGCATACCAAGGTGTACACACACTGATGGAGAATAAATGTTCATCAGGAAAGGAGTCATCTATGATTTGAGTGTCTTCAGATGTTGTCAATCTAGAGAGAAAGTCTGCCACAACATTTGCTTTCTTTGGCTTGTCTATGATGGTGATATCAAATTCTTGCATTAACAACAACCATCTTGCTAATCTTCCTGTGATCAATGGCTTGTTCATAAGATATTTTATGGCTGCATGGTTTGTATGGACAAAGATTTGGTATCCTATGATATAGTGCCTGAATTTGTTGAGAGCATAAATGACTGCCAACATCTCCCTCTTTGTCACTGTGTAGTTAAACTTAGCCCCTTGTAGGTTCTTGCTGATAAAGTAGATTGCTTTCTCTATTGCTCCCTCTTTTTGTCCTAAGACAACCCCTAGAGCATAATTAGACGCATCTATGTGAATGTGGAAAGGAAGTTCCCAATTAAGGCCTTTGAGCATAGGAGCATGGGTTAATGTTGTTTTTAAATCAGAGAATGATTTATCACAATCTACTATGCATTGGAACTTCGCATCTTTAGTCAAAAGAGTGTAAATTGGTGTTGCCATCTTACTGAAATCTTTTATGAAACGCTTATAATAACTTGCATGTCCCAAGAAACTCCTAACATCTTTTGCTTGACAGGAATAGTAAGATTGGTAATTACCTCAATTTTGGTTGGGTCCATTTAAATTCCCTTTTGAGAGATATAATGGCCAAGGACCACTCCTTGCATCATCATAAAACATTTCTCACTGTTCAAGGAGAGATTATGGTCCTCACATCTTTGCAAAACCTTTTTGAGGTTTTCTAATGCTTCTATAAAATTAGCACCATAAGTAGTGAAATCATCCATATAGATTTCCATACAATCATGTGAGATATTTGAGAATATACTAATAACTGCTCTCTAGAAGGTTGCAGGTGCATTGCATAGACCAAATGGGAGTACATAATAGGCATAAGTCCCCCAAGGACAAGTGAAAGCTATCTTGTTTTGATCCTTAGGTGTAATCTGTATTTGATTATAGCCACTTAACCCATCTAAGAAGGAAAAATACTTCTTTCCTGCAAGTGAATCAAATACTTGATCTATGAAAGGAAGGGGAAAGTGATCCCTTTTCGTGGCAAAATTTAGTTCTCTATAGTCAACACAAACTCTCCATTTGCCTCCCTTTTTAGGAACAATCACCAAAGGAGACACCCATTGTCTGTCTGAGATAGGGGAGATAAATCCTACATCCAACAACTTTTGCAGTTCCCCTTTCACAATCTCCCTCAATGCAGGGTTGATTCTCCTTTGTGGCCACCTCATTGGTGTGCAGTCATCTCTAATGGAGATCCTATGAGTACAAAGTTTAGGATCTAAAACCTTCATGTCATGGTAATCCCATGCAAACACTTGTTGATGCTTCTTTAACAGGTTTGTCAGAGACAACTGCTGCTCCTAAGTAAGCTTATTATTTATATTCAAATGTTTCCCCTCTAAAACTTGTACTTGTGTGGTCAACTCAATCATGGTTGTTTCACTGATGCTTGGCACTTTTACTTCATGAGGTAACAATGTATGAAGTATATATGTTGCTTCAGGAAATTCAGGTGTAGAAGGGTGGTAGCAAGAAGTTGAGTCCACTTTTTGGCCAAAAAGTGGAAGTGTTTTCCTTGATTTTCAGAATTTGACACATTTGACCTTAAAATTTGAAGCACTTAGAGATGAAATCTTCGAAAAAGTCACTGATTATAAAATGTAGTATGCGGAGTCTAGATTCCAAATATGTAATTTATTTCAATACCTAGATTCTACAAATTGAGTTTCAATAGGCGTTTCTAAAAACCACTGTTTAAAAGTCACTTTTTTTTACCATACCATGCATGTGTACAACATCCATATTTTGACCTAAATTATCTTATTTTTCTAAATCCTTTTGGAAAAAGATTTGTGACTCACTAAAGCTTGTTTTCAATATTTTTTTGTAATTTTTTATTGAATATATTTTTTTTGTTAAATTTTTATTAGGCATATTTGTCGTTTTCAAAAATCATCGTGTACAACACGCATAAGATGACCTAAACTTATCATTTTTTTATTTATTTTTTAAATTGAAAAGAATTGTCTGAAGTTTGTTATTGTGCAATCCGTTCGTCAAAATGTTATGTTGATCAAAAGTTATTAAAATAGTAAAGAATCTTGATATTTAAAGTTTATGGACCAATTTTATCAGAAATTAATTGAAAAATAGAAAAAATAATCCAATTGTAAAAAAAAATTACATATTTGGAATTTGCATTGTCTCATCTAAAATGAGTTTTTATTTCATCAAAAATTTTTGCAAAAAAGGTCGTCAGCCATATGCCCAAAGTTGGTATTTTTCTCTGACATTGTTAGGACCTTCAACTTGCAGGTCAAACCAGGTTGAAGGCCTAGGTTCAGATTTCCAATGCTTTTCCCGAACCAAAAAACAAAACACAAACCCGACCAAAAACTCATATTTTAAAAAACGGGATCCATTAAAACATTTTTTTATGCTTTTACGAAATGGGATCCCATTTTGAAAATTGCCAAAAATGGAAAATTTCTATTTTGTAAAAGTTTTCAAAACGGATCCCGCTTTTAAAAATTCCAAAAATATAAAATTTTCAAAAATGGATAGTTTCCAAAAACGGAAAGTTTTCAAAAGGGGATCCTGTTTTTTGATTTTAGGCTCGACTAGTTTTTAATAAGAGATTTTGTTTTTTTGGCTAAGGCAAAATCTTCCACGTTTCGTGGAATCAACTTCTTGCACTTACTCAGAAGCCGACATAAGTGTCTGCAATGGACATGCAGAACTAGATTCTTGAGTGGTTGCTTCTTCATGAGCTTCATAACTATTCAGAATTATATGAGATAATATGTCATCTTCATGCTGAAGCTGCGGGAAAGGACTTCTGCCAATCATCATGAGTTGTGCCACTGATTTGGCTTCCTTTGCTTCTTCTCCAACTTGTGGCCAAATGGGGTTGTCCATATCATGGGATGGTTGAGCAGGAGGATAAAAGACAAGTTTTTTAGTGCTTTTCCCATCAGTAATAGCCATGTCCCCTGACCGACATCCAATGTAAGCATTTGTTGTAGCTAACCATGACCTTCCCAGAATAATAGGATACCCTCCTAATGTAGCTTTAGGGGAAAGGATCATAAAATCAGCTGGATATTCTCATGAGTCTAGAATAACAAGGTCTTCAACTATACCATTTGGTTTGACAGTGGAACTATCAACAAGTTGCAGGACAATAGAAGTAGGTCATAGATTTGTAAGATTCAGTTGCTATAGGATATCTTTAGTTATCACATTGATAGCAACTCCTAAGTCTATTAGGGCATTCTTTACTTGGATTCCATTTATAATGACTCCCACTACAGGACTACCTAGGTTAGTATACTTAGGAACAATTATTTTCCCAAGCATGATATCTGCCAACTGTCCCATCACATGAACAGTGGTGGGGTCCTTCTTTTTCCTCCCAGGATTTTTGAGGCATGCTTCCTTAATTGCCTTACCGTATATTGGAACATCTTTTATGTCCTAGAATAGAAGTATCTTGACACATATGTGTTTCAGCTGATCCAAAATATCAAAGGTTGCTTCCTCCTTTTGCTTAGCAACTTCTAACTTTTGAGGAAATGGTGGGTCAGGATCAATCTGTTGAACTAGTTTAGGATTCCTGGGCACATTTGTCTGAGCATGGATATTAAGTAAATTTTGTTGATCCTCCTCTTCCACAGGAAGCTCTGTGATAATAGGAGTGGAAGGTGATGACAAAGTGGTTGCTGAACGCAGATGAATATTACTCAAACTCACAACATAGGTAGGATATTGGTTTGGATTTGTAGAGTAGACTGGCTATTGCTGTGGTTTGTTATTTGGGTTGGGTGTGGGTTGAGCTGGTAACTAAGTAGGTCTAGGTTTGCTAGCATTTGAGTTAGGAGGAGGCATTATGGCAGACTATTGAGGCTATGGAGGCTACTATATGTAACCAGTTGCCTGGTTTGGCCATTGTTGTCCTCCCCTCCATTGGGATGTTTGTTGCCAATTTCCTTGAGGTTGTTTCCAATTCCCTTGGGGTTGCTTCCACTGAGGTGGAGTGTTTTGGTAATTGGCCCAAGTGTTTGGAGGGTTGTTCCAAGGCTAAGGTGAATAACCTCCAAAGTTTGATGGATATTGGGGTTTCCATTGATTACCAAATGCATACGAATTCATATAAGGTCCACTAAAAGATAATGGATATGGTGGCATGCCTTATCTTGGATCCCATGGCCTTCTTTGTGCAACATAAAAAACTTGATCTTCATCACCCTCAATTGGTTTGAATTCAGGTGGAATGTGCTTATTGTCAATATTTTCTACCATTTTACTTTTGCAGTCCTTCTTCTTTTGCCTACAATGAGGACAATATTCTGCCAAAATTGCCTCTACCTTCTCGTGTTTCTTCTTTGCTTGAAGTGTATCCAGCTGAGTTGTCATATTATTTATGATGTCCTACTTGAAGTTTGGCAACAAATGAGTGATTTCCATCCTTGAAACTCCATTAATGGAAGATTTACCCATAAAAGATTGGTAACCTCTCCCTTTCTTTATAGCTGCTCTGGAGTAATTCTAACATATATTTTTAATATCATGCCAGGGCAGTTCGGTGATATCTCCTCCTCCTATCAAGTCCAGAGCATCAACACAAATCTCATTGATTCCTCTAAGGAAGAGCAAATTTTGAGACTCTTCATTGAGTGCATGATGTGGAGATTTCTGCAGACTAAATAAGAACCTTGACACATAGTCCTCCAAACTTTCATCCTCCTTCTGCTACATCTTGAAGATATCATCTCCTTTCACATCACAACCTCTACAATATTCTTTATAGTTCTCAAGAAACTTTTCCTTCATAGCATCCCAACTATTCATAGTATTCCTACCTAAGCTCATAAACCATCTTAATGTAGCTTCTTTCAAAGTAGTAGGAAACAACTTAAGCCTATGAGCATCAGTAGTGTAATCATAGTTTATGTAGAGGATATCAAATTCAAACAAGACAGTGTTTGGGTCCTCTGTTACAAGCCCATAGAATTTAGGAAGAACTGAAGCAAAAATGTTCTTGAGGTTATCAACATCATTTTGTTGAGGGATAGGGAAATGAAAAGTTGGTTGATTAGGTTTAATTAAGACAACCATATTTGCTTGATGGATTATCAATGTAAATGGATTCTCAATCAAGTTTTGGGAAGCTTGCTCTTCAAAGGAAGTTTCAAAACTGGTCAAATTGGGAAATGCATCAGCAAAAAATTTTACTTCTTCTTCAGGCAAATTTTGAAACTGAACTAGCTGGTTATCAAGATTAGGATCAATAGGAAGGAATCTCCCTAGAGCATCTCTTCTCCTGCCCCTATGCATGTGGTATTAACTCAGTATCAAGAAACTCACACGAAGAATTGGTGAAAGAATGATGGATCATTACTTATTCTAATGAAGGGTATGCTAAAAACAAACTTCAGAGATACCAAAAATAGGAAAGAAACTAGAAATGACTCCTAAGAACTTCCTAGTTTGACACCATCCTTGGCAACGACGCCAAAAATGTTAGCCTCTTTTAATGGTTCAATAATTAAGCTCTCAAAGCTATAACTTGAAGATTAAATATCTACACCAAGTAGCTATCTTGCTCATTATGAAGGGTCATTTCATTATCAACCCAGGGACGTGAACTTGAAATGGGTTAACACTATATATGCACTAGGATTCTATTGTAGCCATCTTTATCCTATAACTTAGAAAGGAAGTAATACTAAAAGTAAGATGCTTGAAAGGAAACAACATAAGTACTGAACATAAACCAACCACTGAACTGTACTGAAATGAATTACAAAAACAAAAGTCTCAATAAACAGACATGAATTTACTCTATCTGCCATGGCTATAGGAACAGACACAAAACAAAGTTCTAGTGGCTGCAAGAATAGACAATTGCTAAGACTGTAACTAATTGTTGAACATAAAAGTAACTACTAATTGAAAGGATGGAATTTTCACCAAGTGGGCCCCCTTGAATGAGTTTTCCCAGTACTAACTTAGATGTAACAAACTAAAATATCATTTTATTCATTGAAAACATGATTACAATGTAGCAGCAACATAATTGTATTTATTGAAACTGAAAGTGCAAGTAAAATTCTCAGAATTTTCAACCTCTTGAAGAGGAGCATCTGACCATTATTTATAGAAAGAGAGATTCTAACTAACTTAACTAACAAGGAAGTCAACTCCAATAGATTAGGAGGATGCCACTTATTGAAAGCATGAAAAAGAGGAAGGAGGTTATGCATGCACAAGATTTGGTCAAACCAAACTTGCTTCAACAAAAATCCAACATAACAATATCTCCTAAATATACTCAACCAACAGACACGACCATTAAGATTAACTTCCACACAATCTTGAAGTTTCCAACCGCTTGACTTCTTCAATGTCTATTTCTACTTGACTTTTTTAGCAACCAAAAAGTTGGCATGAACTCCTTCCACATTGCAAGCTCCATTCATTTTTGCATCTAAATCTGGACCTGAATTATAACTTTAGCGTGCACAAGAAAAATGTATATCTATAATTACCTAAAAGTAACATCCATTCAACCACATGTAAAATTAACATAGATTAATCACATAGCAGGCTAATATCATTAAAAGTCACAAAGATAATTTTATGCCTAAGGTTTATGGATTTAAGGAAATAACATGTAGAGTGTCAATAACCAAGTGCCATAGTCTATAGTATCAACATCAAGTATATGATAAACCCTATCAAAATTGAGCCATTAATTGGACTCATCATGTACCACAAATTTGGTATTTAATGATCTATCTTAAGTTTGTGTTATTTGGGTTTGCAAGAGATGCTAGATCTAGAGTTTGTTTTCTTATGCTAGCATAATGTTGAGTGAAGATGTAAAAAGGGTACATGGAATTTTTTTTGAATATCATCTAATGCTTGTAATGTGATCCACATGATGTTATTTGGTCTCTTTGATACAACTTGTGGTTTGGAGTTAATATTTGGAGGGTTAAGTGTTTGCTGGACCAACTTGGTATATTGAGTTGTTTGCGCCAATTTTATGTGGTGTGCTACAGCATGGGATTGTGTGTAGATGTAAAATATGTCATGTTTTTCTCTTGGCTTGGATCACATTCTATTTCCTTTTCCCTCAAATGTTTTGAGCTGACTTTCTTATAGCCGTTGCATACTTCATGTTATACATTTCATTTTGATTGAAAAGGAGAAACTTTTTGAAGCTTGCGAAAGATATAAATGGAAGATCAAGTGTGTGATCAAGTAGTGTATAAAGTATGTTAAGAGTTTAAAGTGTTGCAAGTGATATATGTCAAAAGCAGTGAGCTGAAGGCAGAAGAATGTGAGTGGAGTGTTGAAGGAAGTGAACCAAAAGAAGAAGTGTGTGGGTGAAGTGCTTAAGGAAGTGAGCTAAAAGTAGAAGTGTGTGAGTGAAGTTTTGAAGGAAATGAGTTGAAAGTAGAAGTGTGTTGAGTATATGTTAAAGGCAAAGTGATCCGAAGGTAGCAAAGGTATTATGGTGGAATTTGATTATATTAATTCATCAAGTGTTGTATGCCGAGGTTGTAGCCTCCTTTTATAAGTGTTGTAATTGGAAAGGAGTTATAAAATTTATTTGGTTGAAGCCATATAGTTTTTTGTTGTAAATATAGTTTTACTTTTATGAGGATGGATTTGGACAGTAGTTCCAAGCAGCTTTCTCACTATGGTTTTTCCCTTGTAGTATTTTCCATGTAAACTTGGTGTTGTGGTTGTGTGCTTGTGCTTTGAATTCTTTATTTGGTCAAGGAAATAATAAGTTTTGATTGTTAAAATTAAATTGGATTAAATTTAGAAATACTAATTCATCCCACCTCTCAGTATATCTATGTTATAACAATTAGTATCAGAGTCGAGTTCCTTGGTGTGGCCTAACAACTGAAGGTAGATCTTGGTTTAGAACACATGGTTTAGAAAGAGTCCTCCTCTAAAGCACCTTTGTTTGATGGAAACAATTATACCTTTTGAAGTGTGAGGATGAATGCCTATCTCTTCTTGCTAGGATATGAGGTTTGGAGAGCAACAAAGGATGATTATATTGAACCTGTTCATCCTATTATAGATGTTAATGCAAAATATGCTCACGAGAACAATGCTAAAGCAAAATGTGATATCCTAAGTGGGTTAGCAAATTTTAAAATTTTCAAGTAGTGTAGTGCAAGACAACCAAGTAGATATGGGATAAGCTCAAAAATATCTATGAAGGAAATGACAGTGTGAAGCAATGAAATTTGCAATCCTATAAAATAATGTTTGAGAATCTAAGGATGAAAGAAGAGAACATTATTAGTTATTTTCCTTGGGTAGATGAAGCAAACAATGTAATCAGAGGTCTTAGTGAAGACATAACTGACTCGGTGATTGTGAAGAAATTTTTGAGAACTCTCCCCCACTTGTTTGATTCAAAGGTCTCTACAATTGAAGAAGCCAAAGATCTGGCACAACTTATCATGGAAGAGTTGTTTAGATCTCTCACCACCTATGAGATGAGGAATGAAGTTCAAGGTACACACAAAAGAGAAGTTGCATTCAAAGTTGTGAATAAAGATGAATAAGGATTATAAAAGTATAAAGGTAAAATACCTTTTAATTTTTTAATTGTGGAAGAGTTGGTCATTATGCTTATTAGTTTCCTTTTGAAGAGAATGAAAGTAGCAATAAGGGTTTCAAGAGAAACAATTTTAGGAGGAACCTTCTTTCCAAAGAAGACTTTTGCTCCTTAGAAGTAGTCCATTGTTCATTAGATGATGATGGAGGAGAATCACTAGATTCATGGCCAAGGTGATTTCTGATGATTCAAACAATATTGTGAATAAAGAAGAAAGTGAAGTTGATTTTGAAAGTGAACTTTTTTTTGCTCTTAAAGATTTGGAAAGTGTCTAAGGTTTGATAGAGGTGGAATTTTGTGAAGAGAATGGAATAAAAAGGCACATGTTTGCTACTAGAACTCAGCAAAATAGAGTATTGGAAAGAAAGAATAGAAGTGTTTAAGATATGGCAAGGACAATGTTGAATGAGGCTATGTTGCTTGATGTATATGGGAAAGAAGTAGTTCAGACTTCTATCTATATTCTTAATAGATGACAACTAAGAGTGGATATCACCAAGACTCCTTATGAGCTATGGTATGGAAGACCAACAGTTTTCAAGTATTTCGAAAAATTTGGAAGCAAATGTTACATCAAAAGAGATGAAGAAGGTTTGGGAAAGTTTCACACAAGATCTGATGAAGTATCTTTCTTGGGTACTCAACTAGAAGAAAATCTTACAAATGATACAACAAAAGGTTGAGGAAGATAGTTGAGAGTACAAATGTTAAGTTAATGAAGATTCACATCAAAACATCCATGAGCAAGAAGGTTGTTGGTCAGATGAACCTACCTATTCAAAGGAAGAAGAAGAAGAAATTGAAGAAAAGGAAAAAGCACCAGAGAAGATCCCCAAGACTCCTACCAAACTTATGCTCAAAAGAATCACTCAGAAGATCAAATAATTGGAGATAAGGATGTGGGAGTGTAGACTAGAAGAATATTTTCAAGAACAAATGAACAAGTAAATTTTTCTTTACTGTCAAGAATAGAACCTAAAACTTTTGTTGATGCTAGCAAGGATGAAGGATGGATAAAAGAAATGGAAGAATAATTAAATCAGTTTGAGAAAAATCAAACGAGTGAGTTGGTGCCAAGGAATGCAGACAAAAATGTGATAGGCACAAAATGGGTGTTCATAAACAAATTGAATGAAGATGGTGAAGTGGTAAGAAATAAAGCAAGGCTAGTATGCAAAGGTTATTCACAAGTAGAAGGAATTGATTTTGAGGAGACATTTTCTCTGGTGGCAAGGATGGAGGCAATCAAAATGTTTCTTGTATTTTCTATTCAAAAGAATTTCAAAGTATATGAAATGGATGTGAAGTCTGCTTTCTTTAATGGGGACTTAAAAGAAGTTTACGTAGAGCAACTTGATGGATTTCAGCTATCAGAAGACCCAAAATTGGTATGTATACTTAAGAAGGCATTGTATGGTCTCAAAAAAGCCCCTAGAGCTTGGTATGCAATGTTGGACAAGTACCTACTCCAACAGGGCTTCAAGAAAGGTACCACAGATAGTAATTTGTACATCAAAATAGAGGATGAAAAGATTCTAATTATTGTATATGTTGATGATATAATCTTTGGAGGAAATGACAAAATGTGTAAGAAGTTTTATGAAGAAACACAAGAAATTTGAAATGTCTATGATAGGTGAGATATCATTCTTTCTGGGACTTCAAATTTCTCAATCAGATGATGGTATTTTTATCTCTTAAGTAATGTATGTCAAGGAAATGTTGAGGAAGTTTGGCATAGAAGATTGCAAACCAGTAATTACTCAAATGGTAACAGGTTTCCATTTGAGTAAAGATGATGAGTCACCCAAGGATGATCAAACTCTGTATAGGTCTATTATTGGAGGCCTACTATGCTTAGCCACATCAAGGCTTGACATTACACAAGCTATTTTTTTTGTTGCAAGGTTTCAAGCTTATCCAAAAGAAACTCATGTGAAGGTAGTCAAGATAATTTTTAGATACTTGAAGAGCACTCCAGATTATGGATTATGATATATAAAGCTGACAACTTTTCCCTGAGTGCATATACTGATGTTGATTGGGCTGGTAGTCTTGATGATAGAAGGAGGAATAGTGGTGGAGTATTATTTTTGGGAGATAGATTGGTCTCATGGCTTAGTAAGAAGCAATATTTAGTGTCCTTATCAATAGTAGAAGCAGAGTATATAGCTACAACATCTTGCTACACTCAAGTGTTGTGGATGAAGCAAATATTGAAGGATATCAAAGTAATGTATGATGAGTCCATTCATATACTTTGTGATAATACAAGTGCTATCAATATATCAAAGAATCTAGCAATTCATTCTAGAACCAAACACATATCTATTAGGTATCACTTTCTAAGAGAAGGTTGCAGATCAAGAGGTAAAATTGGAGTATGTGCCTACAAAGGAACATGTTGCAGACATATTTATGAAGGCACTTTCTAAGGAAATATTTAAATAACTTAGACATAAGTTAGAGATTTTTGTCACTCCTTCCAACTAGATGCATAATTGTGCATCTGTCCAAGGGGAGTAGTTCAAGACATTTTTATCCCTAGATTGACGAGGGCTACTTCTTAGGGGGGGCAATAGAAGGATGTTAAAGTTTGTGCAAATAGGGGGAGCTTGTATGTTGTTGCAAGCTTAGTTGAATACCACTATCCCTTTTACCTTGATGTCAAAGCGGGGGGAAATTGCATATCAGGTTAGTGTTGCCATCAATGCTAAAGAGGGATATTGTTGCAAGATTTTTGTAGGTGTTGTTATTAATGTCAATAGAATGGAGATTTTTACAAGTGTCATCGTTGATGACTACAAAGTAGTAGTATGTGAAAGGTTGCAGATGTTGCAATCTATGTGATGATCAAAAGTGTTGGACATGATGATGGTTTTCATGAGGATGCTATACATAGTGTTACCTCTCTTGCTGCTCATGTATATGTGAATGTTGTTATGAAGAAACTATCTTGATATGGTGTTGTGAATGTTGTATTCACTATCTCTTCATGTAAAGAATTGCATAAATTGTGAAAGAATATATGAAAGGTTTTCACGTAGTAAATGGCTCAAGAAGTTAGATTGAAAAGATCCAGAGAATGATCCACATTCCTCCACATTTAAAGATATAGCCTTGTGGTTTGGAAGTTAGACAAAGTACGGTGTGAAGCATCTATGTCCCTGTTTTTAGTGGATGAAAGTTATCGTAGAAGTTCCTTGAGCTAGAAGAGTGTAGACTATGTTGTTGCAGTTAAGAAGATTAAGAGAAATGCTCTACATTTATCCGTAGTTGATGTTGTGATCTTACAGTTTGGAGAATGAATTTATATTGTGTTTATGTTTCCTCTCTTCCAGTTTCATGTTTTGTGGTGTACCACACATTTGGTTTTCAATGATCTATCTCAAGTTTGTGTTGTTTAGGTTTGCAAGAGATGCTAGATCTAGTGTTTTTTTGCTTGTGCCAACATAATGTTGAGTGAAGATGTAAAAATGGTACATGGAAATGTTTTTGAATAGCATTCAATGCTTGTAATGTGATTTGCATGATTTTATCTGGTCTCTCCAATATCATTTGTGGTATGGGGTTAATATTTGGAGGGTTAAGTGTTTGTTGGGCTAACTTGGAATATTGAGTTGTTTTCGCCAAGTTTTTGTGGCATGCGCCAACATGGGATTATGTGCAGATGTAAAATAGGTCTTAATTATCTCTTAGCTTGGACCGCATTCAATTTCCTTTTCTCGTAGATTTTTGAGCCGACTTTCTTATGGTCATTGCATGTTTCATGTCATACATTTCATTTTGGCCGAAAAGGAAAAACTTTTTGAAGCTTTCGAAAGATATAAATGGAAGAACAAGTGTGTGATCAAGTAGTGTATAAAGTATGTTAAGATTTTAAAGTGTTGAAAGTGATATATGCCGAAAGTAGTAAGCTAGAGGCAATAAAATGTGAGTGAATTGATGAAGTTAGTGAGCCAAAAGAAGTGTGTGAGTGAAGTTTTGAAGGTAGTGAGTTGAAAGAAATGTACAAAAGGTAGTGAGCCAAAAGCAGAAGTGTTTTAGTGAAGTGTTGAAGGAAGTGAGCTTAAAGTAGAAGTGTGATAAGTATATGTTAAAGGTAGTGAGTCAAAGGCAATAAAGGTGTTGCGATGATAGTTGATTATCTGAATTCATCAAGTGTTGTATGTTGAGGTTGTAGCCTCCTTTTGTAAGTGTTGTAATTGGTAGGGATTTGTAAACTTCCTTTGGTTGAAGCCATAAAACTGTGTTATAAATCTAGTTTTACTTTTGTAAGGTTGGATTTGGATAGTAGCTCCAAGCAGCTTTCTCACCATGGTTTTTCCCTTGTAGGGTTTTCCACATAAATTTGGTGTTGTGATTGTGTGCTTGTGCTTTGAATGCTTTATTTGGTTAAGGAAGTAATAAGTTTTGATTGTTAAAATTAAATTGGATTAAGTTGAGGGATATAAGTTGATTCACCCTCCTCTCAGTATATTTGTGTGTTCTAAAAACCCCATCCCTTGCTCTGCTATCAAGGTGGGTCTGATTAAAAAGGGTAAAGGGTGTTTTGTGATCCTAGCTCTCAAGTTTGAGATGTTAGAGACCTCATCGACAAAGAAATGAAAGGTGGTATCCCCTAGTGTGCTTGAGAAACAACATGGTAATGTTGTGAAAAAAGCTAAATGCCCTATTCCTATTCTGGGAGAAGTTGATATCTCTAATGTTAATGGGTTGGATAATGTCGCTATGGAGACTAATCTTTGTGATTTTAAAAGGGTTTGGGGGCCGCAAGTTTGTTAGACTAGTCAAAGCCCTAAACTTTGAGGACCCTAGTAGTCCAAAGGCAAATAGATTAGGGAGGTGTATGATGAGGATGAGTCTGAGGAAGATGAGTTTCTTCCTTAGTCTGTGATCATAAAGGAAATAATGGTGAAGTACATTTATCGGGTTGGTTTTTTCATCCCCATTTGATTTGTAATTTGTTGCTGATGTAAACCATGGCCATCAAGAAAACACTTTTTCATTACTGATGGTATGGTGCTTAACATTTAGTCTAGTCTTGAAATCTATGGAAAAGATAGTGTGGGCTCTAAGATGGAATTCATGAATTGGGGATTATCTCAAGCATTGGAAGAATGGAGTATGACAAGTGCGTATTGCCATAATGAAGCCATGAGTCATTTTTGTTTTGAGTATCTTTTTTATTTCAAGAATAAGAAGATGTGTATTCTGATGATGGATTTGGATGCTAGTAAGACTACTATTTTGTACAAAAGTTGAAACTTGATGTTATCATTACTTTCATTCCTGTTGGAATGCTGGATACACAGGTTGCCTTGATGAAGCTGCAGACTTCAATGGAGGACCTTTGCCAAGAAGAAATATTCACCCACACAGAAAGTATGATAATGACATTCAAAATAGAGATTCTATTATGATGATCTGGATTAATTTACAAAGTGTACATATGCTTGATTATATAGGCAAGAGCAAAACCTAAAATGCATAAGATGTTGCCAAGTGTTCAAATCACACTACATGTGACAACATGAAACCCTAACCAGCTACCTAGGGAATGATAACATGATGGAGATAAGTTCTAGAAAAGACAATTCATCTTCTAGAAGGGAATCTTATCTCAACAACATTATTAAATGATAAAAAGTAACCTAGGACTAATATGATTAATTAACCCTAAGTTAACTTATGCTAGTGCAATAATTAATTAATTAATTACACTAACACCCCCCATAAGTGCAACTTAGGGAGGAAAAGAAAATGCAATGATTATGCATGATGATGATGGGTCTCGACTGATGGCCATATTAGGTACCCATGTACAAAAGATGAAAATGCAACTAATCTCCCACAAATAGAGAAAAGACGAAAAACCCAGTGGGAAGAAAACCCCTCTCCAAAAAAGGAGATGAAATGCAGAAAGGTGATGATTGGAGGACTCAACATCATCCCCCCAAGGACAACAATCATCACATGGATACAATATAATGAAAAGTCCCCCCATAGGGAGGAAATAGAGAGACTAGATAGCCCCCCCAAAAGATGTGATCACCTGCAAAAAAGGTAAGTGTATGTAGACAAAATATGATCCAATGTCGACAAACAACTTGTCTCCCTTTCGGAAGAAACAAAACCATGTAGAGATGCAGGGTAGCTTCCCATTCTGGATAGGAATTAAAGGAAGGAAGGATGCATATGAATGTTGATGATGTCTCTAAAAGCTGCTCATGTGTCTCCTTGCCTGATGAAGATGAAGATGCCACAACCCACTCAGGTACATACCCAATCAATGTAGAAGGTGACAAATCAGGATGATGCGGAAACTGATGTTGAACATGATCCAAAGACGACAATGTGATGTCCTTCCATCGAAGGAATAGATGGAGACTTGATTGCCCCCCCATAATGAAGTGTCCTCAAAACCACTGAAAGAAGACTGAATCTAATCTAATGGTAGATGCAGAAGAAACTCTGATGAAGATGGAGGAAGTCTCATATATGAAATATCTGAATAGAGGAGTGATATCCCCTCAAGAATGTCCTCCAAACCTGTAGAAGTAGCCAAGTCAGTGATACCTGAAACAAAGCCATCCTGTGATGTCAAGTATGGAAAATGGAATGTGTCATGATGAATGATGATGATGGAAGCCCAATCAATGACTTTGGACAAGGAATCACTGAATGTGAAGGGATACCAACTGTCTTTGATGGAGAAGAAGAATCATCTGAAGCAACCTTGCCAACCTCTTCGAAAGATTCAAGGCAATCCAAACAAACAACCTCCTGCATAGCAATATCATCATGGGGTACTTGATCTGAAACCTGACATTTTGAAACCTGATCATCGAGGAAGGATGGAGTATCTGAATCTCCATATATCTCCCAAAGCTTAGTCCAAAGGATGTGAGGACTATCACAATGATCAATAGAACTCAAAATATCACAATCAACATGCATTGCAATCACCGCTAAAACATTATATCTGCTGCAACTCCAAGCAAATTTATGAATACCTTGATCTGGATGGGGAACTGTACCATACAAATGTGGCAATATTTCAAGTGATTGGAGATGGTGGATGATCCCATCTCGCCATTGTTTATAGTTTCCCGTGTGCAACATAGTCAAAGAAGGATAATATGCAAGCCCCATAATGTACAAACAAATTTCTCCAAAATACAAAGACAATGACCTTCAATATCAAATAGAAACTTCCAAAGTGATATGCAACTAAAGTGATGCCACCCAAAACAAAAAATCTTTTCCCAAGCTTCAAGATATCCAAGTTATTGAACAAATGCACCAAATTGAACAAAACCAATGCAAGAGTACCTGGAGCTGAAACTGATCAAAGTGACTGGATTGATGAAAAAAGCTCAGAATTACCTTCCTGATGCCGTTGGAATCATTGAATTTCAATCAACGGTTGCGAAGATATGAGTTTTTATGTCCAAACTGTAGGGTTGACTTCAGTTGACTATAGAATTTTCTGGAAGCAAAATTTCCTAGAATGGATGTCACCACTAGAAAGAGCACTAAATTCCCTTTCCGACGGTATCTCGTTTGCAGATTTTCGATACCCTGGTGAAAAGATATGATAAAATAAAAAAAATGCCTAGATGAGGCACTCTGCAAGCTAAACAGGCGCAAAACTTAAGCACCTCGGGCAAAAAAAATGGGCCCCTGGTCGCTGATATGACCACAGGGCAAGCTGGCAATTTTTTAAAAAATGCACCACTGGATAAGCGGTGGTGGGGTGGCGGACGGGCGGAGCAACCTAGTGGCGCGGCCGGAACACTGCTCAGAGTTCAGCGGTAGCCCACGGTTCAAGGGGCGTCGACGGGAGCGAAGGTCAGGCAGCGGGGGCTGGTGCCGATGACAGGATCAGTCGTTGGAAACTTGTGATCGTCGGGGGTGAGTGGGAGCCGGTGCCGGGGACGAGGCCAGAAATGGAGTCAACGGGAGGTGACGCCAGAGGAACCGGACAGGTGACGGCCGGATGATGTCGGCCGATGTGACAGGGCTGACGATGTCGGATGATGTCTGCAGACTGGTCGGTGGGCCGACCAAATTAAATTTTGAATATTGCTATTTAGCAATTCAAAATTAAAATAAAATATATTTAAATATGTAGAAAATACAATGCCGACGGATGGAGAAATATGAAGCCGATGAAGATTAATAACCCACAGAAAATATTTAAACCCAATGCCGACTGTATAATAAAATACTAGGTCGCCTGCAAAATGAAATTTTTCCAAAACTATATAAGAATTTGTCCGTTTTTAGAAATAAAAAATGCCTAATGACCTAAAAATTTTTTGCCATGATGGAGGACTGAAAGGGAGGATTTTTTTTTTCTGCAAATGTGTACGGATAGTACAAAATGCAAAAACCCTAGATATACCTCAAATGGCTGAATATGTCCAAATCGGAGCGAAACTTTCTTGATCCTGGGATGAACCTTCACTGGAACAGTTCTGATACCATGTTGGAATGTTGGATACACAAGTTGCCTTGATGAAGCTGCAGACTTCAATGGAGGACCTTTGCCAAGAAGAAATATTCACCCACTCAGAAAGTATGATAATGACATTCAAAATAGAGATTCTATTATGATGATCTAGATTAATTTACAAAGTGTACATATGCCTGATTATATAGGCAAGAGCAAAACCTAAAATGCATAAGATGTTGCCAAGTGTTCAAATCACACTACATGTGACAACATGAAACCCTAACCAACTACCTAGGGAATGATAACATGATGGAGATAAGTTCTAGAAAAGACAACTCATCTTCTAGAAGGGAATCTTATCTCAACAACATTATTAAATGATAAAAAGTAACCTAGGACTAATATGATTAATTAACCCTAAGTTAACTTATGCTAGTGTAATAATTAATTAATTAATTACACTGACAATTCCCACTATTGGTTTTAATGTTAAGACTATTGAGTTGCAATATGTTGTTCTTCTAGTCATTGCAAATAATGTTATATGTTGGATGCATATGGGAGATGTGGTTACAGTTCATGAATGTCCTGATGTTAAATATGGTAAGTGCAATTATGTTTTTCCCATTGATAATACCATCAAGAATGTCACCATGAATTTGTTTGATGCCTATTTATATCTCTATTTGTTTGAAGCTTATCACCCAATGAGAAAAGGGGATCTTTTCTTTATAAGAAGTGAAATACATAACATGGAGTTCAAAGTACTCTATCTTCTTACTATTGGTGTTTGAGAGAGTGAATTTCTGATGAGATTTGAATTTATTTTGGTGAAGCTAGATCCAAAGAGGGAATTTTTCTTTGGCTCTATCAAGAGTCGTTACATTAGAAATAAGAACATTATAAATGACATTCAAATCAGGGCTATCTTTGCAACATCTAATGAGGCCTCCAAAGAATCTTCCGAGATATCAAATGGATAAACTATAACAAGATCAAATTGGAGGCTGGTGGCATCAAAGGATGGAAGAATTTCCATCATCTCAAGTTAGCTTCTTGCTTTGAGATGATGCTTTGTATGAGAAGCGTTTTTGGCTTTATTTTCTTTTCTTTGTTATTGCTAACAGATTTGAAGATACATGTATTGTGAATTTTGTTTTTTAGAGACATGTAAGGGGTTTGGTGAAGAGCTTAGTATGGATTGTTGCCCAGATAGTTCACGAGACTGTGACCAAGGATTACACCTTTACAAGGGTCGAGGAGACAACTTGTCGAGGGTGGTTGTCTGGTAATTATGGTTAGGGACCAAGGGTTATACCTTTATGAGGTTCAAGAGACAACCTATCGAGGGTGGTTGTCCAATAACTATGGTCTATGGTTCGGGAATTCATGGAGGAAGAACTCAAAAATTCAGCTTAGAGCTTCTAGAGGAGTTTCACCGATTCAGGATTTGTTTCTTCAGAAGGAAAATTTTCTCAAGAATGTATACATATTTTGTAATCAACAAGTTTTGTTATGTAAACCTTAAGGGGGGTCTGTTAAAAGGTGAATTAGAGCTTTCAGGGATACATTTGTAGGAACAATGTATTAAGGGGGGAATGCTAGCATTATTATTAATGTGGTTATATTACATCATGTTTAGTGGCGAGTGTATGAGTGTATAATGTTAACTATTTGTAACTATTTCATTCAATCCTTCACTTCTTTTCCTTGTATAAATTCCCTATGATACATTAATAACATTCACAATATGCAAATCCTTTATATATTTGCCAACAGATTTGTATTTGGCCTCTTAAGGGTCATATGACATGTAGTCATCAAAATGAGTTGGTTGACTAATCACTAAGCTGGTATAGACTATTATAATAAAATGATAGAATAGATTGATGATGAAAGAAAAAAATTTAAGATATAAGGAGTTGTTAGACCCATACATATAGAAAAATATATCAACAATACAACTAAAGAAAGAAAAGAGGAAAGGAGCTCAAATGTTTATAATAAAATTAGATGAGAAAGATAGCCCAAGTTTTGAAAACTCTCATTTCCTTCAAGAATGTAAGGATATCTTCCAAAGGAATTATCGACAACTACCTCCTACAAAAAGTTTTAACTTCATAAAAATTGAACTCATATCTAAGCCTCCTTATCAAAGGAATACAATTGAATTTCTTAAAAATAAGATGCAACTGGAGGAGCTACTAGGAAGGGGATTAATCTGGCCAAGTGAAACACCAAGTATTTTTTCAAAAAGAAGATTAAATTGTAGGCTTGTGTATAGATTATCAACTGGTAAATAAGGCAACAAAAAAAAAGATGTATTTCCTTGTATTGAAGACCTCTTTGATCAAATAAAGGGATCAAATGTGTTAAATTTTTTTTTATCTTCAATTAGGTTATCACCCACTAAGAATCAAAGATAAAGATATCTAAAAATATCCTTTCAAACTAGATATCAACATCATGAAATTACTTAAGATTAATTTTTACTAGTGTTTCTAGATGATATCCTAATCTACTCTAAAAATGAAGAATAACACTTAGTCTACCTCCAATTAGTCTTGAAAGGCTAAGATAACATCATTTTTTATGGAATAATATCAAAATATACATTTTGCAAGAAAATAATAATTTCTAGGGTATATTGTATCAACTAGAGGAATAATAGTAGATCATGGTAAGGTCAAGGGAATGGTCAATACTTAAAATATATTAGAAGTAAGTTTTTTTATAGGTTTAGTAGGATATTATAGATGGTTAATAAAATAATTCTCTTGAATTTCAACCTTATAAATTCTTTGCAAAGGAAGAATAAAGGACTCCATTGAAAAAATAAACAAGATAGTTCAAACCTTACAATAGAATTTGAATATAACCCCTTACTTCTTGTTGTTTTTATCACCTATGCCTCTACAAAGGGCTTAGAAGGGTGTGTTTATGTTAGATAAAGGTATAATTTCTTATAAGTTTATAATATTAAAAATGCATGAAATTAATTACACACCTCATGATCTATAATTAGAATCAATCATGCATGCTCTTAAAAAATAGAGTTTTATTATTGAGAAAATTATTTGAGTTTAAAACTAATCATCAAGGGTTAAATTATATTTCTACTTAATTGCATTTGAATGAAAAGTAATGGAGATGATTGGAGTTTTAATTTAATATGGTCTTGAGATTGGATACATTAAGAGTAAATAAATAGAGTGTTGAATGCATGAAGTTTTAATAACAACCATTAAAACCACTTTCAAAGTTCAAGAATTATTGGAAGTAAAATATGATTCTTGGCATGATCAAGTTAAAATAGATTTACAGATTATTCGAACTAATCCAAATATTGAACCTGGATATACTTTTGGTAAAGATGAGATCATTTTGATAATTTAATAGAATATATGTTCATAATGTAGAGAACCTAGACCTTAATTTTAATTGAAACTCATAATGATCCTTATTTAGGACATCTAAAAGTAAATCAAATGGATTTCAAATGACCCTAAAAGTTTTTACTTTTGGCCAAGAGTGGAGAAAGATATAATACTCTTTCTAGTAAAGTGATGAAGTGTGAACTAGTTAATAATCATCTAGCTATATTGTCACATTCTCATGACATATGACAAGTCATTAATATGGATTTTGTACAAAGATTTCCAATGACACCATATAGATATCATATAATATTGGCGGTCATGGAAGAAATTACCAATATTTCTCATTTTATAAAAGGAAACTTAATTGATGATGCTCCAACCTTTAGATAAAATATATATAAATGATATTTTTCGGCTGCATAGGATTATAGAAAATATCATATCAACTAAGAGATGTTAAGTTTAGTTCAAGATTTTGGACAACTTTCACTTAGCTTTGGAAACTCAATTAAACTTTAGTACAACATATCATACTAAAATAAATGGATAAACAAAAGGGATCAAATAGTTTCAAAGAGATCAAAAATCAAAAGAAAAGAAATCTTTCACTAGTGGAGTTTGCTTACAATAATTCTTTCCAATCTAGCTTGGGAATGACTCCATAAGAACCATTATGTGGAAGTGTGTGTCAAACACCTTTTAAGTTAGATAATACAGAAGACATACTTGTAATTGGTCATGAAATGTTGAAAAATATAATCAAATCAAAGGTATAAGATAAAGGTTAAAGGAAGCACTGATAGGCAAAAGAGTAATGCAAATAAAAAATAACTTATTAAAGTGTTTCAATTGAAAATAAAATATTTGTAAAATTTAGACCCTATAAAATCTCTTTTAATGGAAAATTAATTGCATTAGCATTTTGTTAGAGTATTTGAAGTCTTAGATCTAAAATATACCTAGTGGATTATTGACTAGCCTTACCTACAAGTTTTAGTCAAATTGGTGACATTCTTCATGTGTCACTCTTTACGCAGAATGCACCTAACAATAATTAAGTACTAGATGTAGACCAATATGACCTTCGAATAGAGAAGTAGACCAATGTAAAATTTAGTGAGATCATTATGATATAGATATAGAAAATATTATATGAGAAGATGCTAATAAAGTATAACATACATCCATACTCATTCTAAAATTTGTTAAAAACATGATATCATATAAGCTTTACTTAGGTGCATCACGATGATGCTTATTTTAAGAGGAAAAGTATGTTGTGACCCCTTGCTTCGAGAACTATAAAATCTTATAATTAATATTAGAAGCAATTATAAAGTGTTAATTATGTGTAGAGGCGTCTATAATTACGCCGAAAGGCGTACCACTGCTGCGGCATTCTATCCGTCAAACATTTTTATTTGTCGCCTTTACTTTGTCGTGCACTCTGCCCGTCATCGAGTAATATCGAACCGCCTTTAAAAGGCTACACTAGCGATGACTTCAGAAATAGAGGCACAAATTCTTAGTTCAAAATAACTAACAATAATTAGAGCAACAATTTTCCCATTTGAAATGTTCATTAATTCTTTTCAGACCACGAGTGCATCGACTGTGACGTATGCAGGTGGATGGCCCCTGTAAGTTCTTTTTCATCTTCTATAAGTACTGAATTGTTAGAAAAGAAAACGGAAAAGGAGATGTTGAACATCAATTAGGTGTAAATAAATGAGCAAACGTACCTGAACATTCTAACTCCTTCAGTGATCTACTTAGTCATTTATTTTCTTCTATGACTGATCTCCAATGAGCTTGAATGGGCCACTTCAATGGTGCTCATGCTCGGACATGTTCCCAGTTCCATCTCTGACTGGATTGATATGATGTGAATGTGCCTTAGGCACAAATTGGTCTGTTAGATCTCTTGAAGTGTATAGATACTTAATGCAAAGAGTGTCTTGATTGATATCCAGTTTTAAAATAATTTTTCTGAGCTCGGCTTGATTGTCTTGGTTTAAAGCTCTTGTATTAGGTTATGACTTGCAGATATCCATGTAGTGGTGTTTGATATCCTTATACGCTGAGCATTGTAACAGTAAATGTGTTTCATATTCTGTTTTGATCGATGTTTTATAATTTTTTGCATACATTTGTGACCAATTGCAATAATTACACCTGATGTAGGAAATTTTTGAAAGGAGTGATGGGCAGTCGGCGGTATACAAACAACCAACCTCTGCTAAAGAAAGAACACCTGCCTTGCAGGTTTGTTAAGCTTCAAATAGATTCTTAGTATAGGAAGATGAGATAGGGTAAAATAAGTTTAATGTACTTAAGGTTAAAATGATCTATAGGACCTGTAAGATCCGTTAAAGTATGTTTACATGTTTAGAAGATTGTTTTTGTACGACCTGTAATATCTGTTAAAGTATGTTTACGTGTTTAGAAGATTGTTTCTGGAGGACCTGTA
Source organism: Sequoiadendron giganteum (assembly GCA_007115665.2). NCBI lineage: Eukaryota > Viridiplantae > Streptophyta > Pinopsida > Cupressales > Cupressaceae > Sequoiadendron > Sequoiadendron giganteum. The sequence goes on along the minus strand of CM021100.1, from coordinate 197,126,339 downwards.
AGATCTGCTACAGTATCTTCAGTTTTAGGATTTTTGTTTCCTAGCCATATACCATGAGTGCAAATATGTGTACCGGATACCTTTAAAAGGAAATGTGTTTCATCTTCTATTTCACTTAATTTATCCACCTTAAAGATTCTATATTCCATTGTTTTTAATAATTCGCAAATCTTTTAGCCTTGTAATATTAGGCACCTGGACATGATCCAAAGAAAGCTAAAATAATCCAGCATAACTAGAAATGGGAAAACACAATTATTTTGCATAAAACCAAAAAACTAAATACAACAGAACACTAGCCGGAAACATAGAAGACTTTAGATAAACAAACCTATAGAAGTGAGGTGGGGATAGCCTTAGAGTGTGAATTAACATCTAAATCCTCTTCAACCCACCATGCCCAGCTCATGTTGGCCTCACCTGCCTGTCCCTCTTCTAACATCAAAATCTCAGTTGGATTTGATGGTCATGAAGCATCTGAATTCATAATACCTACCACACCAGCCCATCCACTAGGTAAGCCCCTGCTGCCATCGAGATTCCTTCTTCTTCCACTACCATGGCAACCTCTGCATTGTGAGGGCTCAACCAGCTAAACATCAAGATATTTTTTTCCTTCAAGCTCACCAATAGCTCTATTCTGTACCGGTTCCATTATGAAATATCATACTAAGCTAGTTTAGCCTTTGGTCTAAACCTTTATTATGCAGAACTTTCACAGGTAGGAATGGATCCTTCAAGAGACCTTGGATCTCAGTTGAAAGAGCTGTAGAAAAACTATGGGAAGGAGAGAACCATCAATGGCTAGGGGTTAAAAATTACAGATGAAAGAAGGGATAGGTTTCAATCTTATCAACAACCTCAACCCAACGAAATATATAAAAGTCGAAAAATCTGCACAACTTTTCCTAAGCTCATTCAAACTCCAAACTGTTTTCTAAACATTCAATATCAGCTTGCATACTCCAATGGCCGACCCATCCAAAGGTTCAGTCATAGGCTGATTAGGTGTAACAACCCACCCTATTTTTTTCTAAATTTTTGCAATATAGGAATGCATATGCAATGTCTCAAGTTTCAGATGACAGCTGCAATTCTACGTAGATTGTCTTGCCATTTGTTCGTAGGCATGTATGCAAAAATGTGGAGGCAAAGACAAGGCAATTCAACTATACTGCAAAATGCCACGTCCGACAATGTTTAAACATTAGGCAAGTGGAATATATTTCGTTGCGAGGTTTCTGTTGAAGATTAATTTCAACTTGATCAACATTCGAAACCTAATAAGAATTTCCCTCTACTGCTTTTTGACTTGTCATAGATGTTTTCATCTAAATTTGCATTTCCTCCATCTGCGATCTCTTCGGCGTACCCATTGCACACTAGATGAATTATGGTTTAGGTGATTTAGTTGTTTTGTGAAATGTAGAGTATAAGGAAGTTCTTGTTACTTCGGTTATGTTGCTTCAGTTTTTTTGAGATTTAGGTATCATTTACAATGGTTTTTTTAAGATGGTCTTGAGTATAGCCATACCTTTATGAGGTTCATTTTAAATTGTGATGGTGTATTGTACAGATTAATACTTATCCATCCATCGGGTATATTCTTTACATATTTTTCTCTATTATGTTCCACTCACCGACAGATTAAGAGTGGTATTACTTTTGTGTGTTGAAGACTGGAATTACGCAGTTGTGTACTGGCTGCCCAACTCTTGGGAAAAACAAAAAAGACTTTTAACCTTGATATAAGAGAAGGCAAAATACCTTTCAGCAATAGAACGACATTTGAAGAGATGAATAGAAGAATATGTCATATGGGAAAAATACTTGGGGAAGAGGGACTTGGCAGTGAGAAAGCTAAAGGGAAAAAACTTTCTCGAGATTCAGTAAAAGAAGTGATGGTTAGCGTGGGAAAGTCCTGTTGGGACAACTTCAGTGAAGAGGATCAGAAGATCTGGTGGACAAGGCATTAGCGTGGGGCGCTTCGAATAATATATCTTACGATGTTCTTTATAAAGATTTTATATAAAGATCTATATACTAGTCATAGATAAGGTTGAGAAGCCCGTGTACGTAAAATCCAATTTCATCGGCTCAATTTAACAAATCCATCCACCAAGTTTGCATCCAGAAAGTTTTCACCTTTCAGTATAATGATTTTTATTTTTAGTTATCCGATTACTTACCATTTTTAATTATAATGATTCTTGTTTTATCTTATCCGATAGCTGTGTCTATGTCAAGATATTGATCTTCTTTATTTGTTCTTCATGAAGTGCTCTTTGCATCTCAAGAAATTTTAAAAATTATGCTATTCAAGGTACTTGAAATATTGTAGCTTCAAGGTATTGTCCATTCTGAATTTTCTTTGCATCATTAAAATTTCTTTTCACTTTCTTAGTCATTATTACTTCTTCCTTCTGTTGTTATTTCATTTAATTCATTAGAATTATATTGTTCTTATCCACTAATCATTGTATTTTTATTTCAGGCAGTTAAGGTAGATAAGAATATCGCTGATGGAAAATTCCAGGTAGAAATAGATATCGTTATCATTGTAGAGAAAGGAGGATGTTGTAGGTAGAAATGCTACAACAATTTTGGAAGGCCAGAAGGAGAGGACTCTGAATTTGTTAAGTCTGCTTGTGTTGCTTATAAAGGCTTTGTTGAATGGATGAGACATGGAAAGAAGGAAACATGCACCACTAAATTCCTGTCAAAATGTCACGATCAGCAAACGTATCATTTAAGATTTACACCATGCGAGTTTGCAAAGATTCATGAATGGCGATATTCTATGAATTGAAAGAGAGATTCGATAGAGGCGATATAGCCTAAGTCGTTTCAATAGTTTCCTTTTATTCCACTCCAATATGAAATGTTACCCACTTACAGTTGTTCCTCCATTGGCCTTTTTGTTCGACACTTTGATCAGTAACGGTGAGAAAACCACCGGGATCGTAGTGGGTCGGAAACTCGGAGAAAAATAGGGGTAGTTTGGTTTTTGAAACAATACATATGCATTCTACGGATTTTATGATTTTTTTGGATTTTTTTTTTTTGGCTTGAGGTTAAAATCACAATTGAAAGAATTAGTCAATTGGCTGAAATCCATTCATAGGGATTTCTCTTACCTCAGAACTATTGGAATCTCATCTAGAAAGGAAAGAAGTCTTTTTGTTTTTATGAATAGGCATATATCTATATTAATTATAAAGATAGAAATACATATTCACAGAAAAAGGGTGGGTGGTAAAAAACAACACTCCAAGAGTCATATGGGCAAAGTCCAGAAATCCAAAGTCACATGGGCCGAGTCCAAAAAGCAAAAAATATTACAAACACAAGAAAATAAAAGACCATTAGATGGCCATTGTAGTGCCAGCAGAGAGTGGAGGGTCCCTGTCATCCGATTTTTTTCCCCATACATCAATGGGGTCTGGAGTGACATCAAGGGGAGCCCAACTGTCGTCATCTTTTTCTTTATCTTTATCCTCACAACGAGGTGAGATTGCCAAATCCAATTGCAGGTGGCAATCCAATTGCAGGAACCATTTAGAAGTATCCAGCCAACCAAAACTGCCACCAGGAACATTAGCGGTAGGCCATCCAGAAATACCACTACCACCCCTGTCGCTCCTCAGAAGGCCACCCCAAGTCAGCCCGTAGAGGAGATTAAATTCCATTAGTAGATCGATCAAATGTTATCTAGAGTCTAACGTATGGATCGTGTCACATACTTACAATATATATGTAAGCATAGTAGTCTAACATACAGATCACATCACATATGCAATAGTAAATATGCAAGTGTTTATATATATATGATTAATTAATGGGATGTGGGTTCTATTGAAGTGAATTCTATGCTATTCATTCTAAATCATATATATGCAATAGAGGAATAAATTTACTTTATTTCTAATTCAAAATTTACATTAGTTTAAATTCTTAATTTTTCATCTATAAAAAAAAATAGAATCAATCTTTTGATACTTTTATTAAAATTTTTGATTTTTTAGAGAGAAGCTTGTTCTATAAAATAAATTATTATAATAATAATTTTATATATAACGAATAGTTAATAATAAATTTAATTAACTAATAATTAGGATTAACTTGTTAATATTAATAGTTATTTATTAATTGTTATAGTCAAGGAATATGGTTAGCTTATTATTATAGCTAATTATAATGATAACTTAGCTTAATTAATATATTTTATTTTATTTACAAAAGTTAATAATAATTAGGATTAGGATTAGAATTAAGGTTCAATTTGAGTTGGATTAGGTATGGGGTTAGCATAAGAATTAGGAGATCATGGAGCTAAAAAACAAGCATAATGAACAATGTTCAATATTGTATTTAGACGATCCAAATGTACAAATGTGGAAGCCTTGCATATAGGCAAGGAAGAGGCAATCCACCTATGATGTGAATTGACAAGTGCCCCAAGATGTGACACAAATGGGTAAAATAGTGTCTTATAGGTGCCAACCTTAGGATCACTTGGAGTGTGCAAACCAACAACCTATTTGACCAAGTCATCAACCTTGATTTCAAGTGTTGAGTGACCTTTGAGGTGAGATGGAAAGTCTTCCAACCTCAAAAAGGTAGCACATGAGGTCAACCAAATAACTTGGTAACCTTTAGAGGCTTAAAGGTTGCACATTTAGTTAGACAATATGTTGTCTAATCTCATCAACCTAAGTACACTTAAGTATAGTGAATAGATAAATCATTCAAATTAATAGTTCTAGGGTAATAATTTGAGTTGGGAGATTTTGTAATCAGAGAAGGCAACGACAATGACACTAGGCGGGGGTCGTTCAGGCGACGTTCAACAAGAAAGTGAATTTTTGAATGATGTCGTTGAGCAAGATCATTTGGGTGTGGCCTTGCAGGGGATGGTTGGTCGTTCTGACCCCTTTGCTCCTATTTTTCTATGGTTCCACCTTTTGTTCTGGTTTTTGGTGGCATCCCTACTGTTGGCTTTAGGGCCACTTCGGGCTAGCATCAAAAGTCTTTTTTTGATGCTATTTCAAAGGTTTGTGATCAGACTCTACTTGCTCCCGCTAGGGTTAGGCCTTTGCCCTATGCCTGTGCTTCCCTTGTGGTCTATGGACCTAAGATAGTTGGAAATGAGGATTTCTATTTTAAACAAGGTGTGGTCTGCAGGTTTAACGTCTTGTGGCCCTTCGTTCCCGATCTCCATGATTGGGTTTCCGTCTCCTGGAAGCCTATTGTCTCTGGGCATATTGAGCTCTATCCCAGCACAAGGGGGTTCTTCATTGCAACCTTCGCTTCCTTCACGGAGCGAGACTATGTGCTAGACAAGGGGTGGATGTGGGGTGTTCAGTCGTTGTCCATCAGGCCTTGGTTTCACTCTTTTAATCCTCTTATGGAGCTGTTGAATGCCAGACTAGTTTGGGTTTGACTACTAAATCTCCCTGTCCAGTTTTGGGAGGAATCATGTTATGAAGCTATTGGCAATGCCATTAGACGCATTTTGAAGGTGGACTCTACAACTAGGAATTTTGGGCATACTACGGTGGCTCGTATTTTAGTAGATTTGGACATCTCCAAACCACTCCATGGTGATGTGGTTTTATTGGTGGAGAACATACGATGGATGCAGCTACTGGACTATGAGGTCCTCCCTTTTCAGTGCGGAAGATGTTTCTCCATTGGTCATATGGCCTTTGGTTGCTCTCATGATCGCCGCAAGGGCATAACTACTTGGTGGAAGGATTCTCTCATAGACCATCTCACTATGGGCTCTCCCTCTTCGGATGGTTCCTTCAAGGAGGATGACCCTTCCTTGGTTTTTTCATCCAAGGAGACTATGTCTGGCCAAGATCCTCTTCCCACTATCCCTTCCGTGGAACCATTGATGCCTCAAACTATTGTTGTTGTTCAAGCAAAGCCTGCCTGACCTTCGTTGAATGCCTCTATTGGTCCCTCGATTGCTCCTGACTCCTCTTTTGTGTTGCCAGCTCCCTCGTTGTGTGGTGGTTGTTGAGGATCCGCTCCTCGCCTCGTTTGGTGGACTTTGATTTTGAGTCTTTTTGGTTTGTTGTAGAGAGAGAGAAGGGACTCCCCAGATTTGTCGCTATTTCACGGCCTAGGGTTAAGGGAGTCAAATTAGTCCCCTTGAGTTCTAGGGTTTTCTAGTCCTCATCTGTTGTTCGACAACTATCTATCAACTATTTTTGTGTGTGGCCTGTTTGGCCTGTTTTGTCGGGCCCTAGTGGCTCTTGTTTGTAAAGGGATCGACACCCTAGTTTGAACTAGCTTCTTTTTGGCCTTGAGGGCTTTCCCTGTAAAGGATACAACACCTTGTAAATGTTGCTTATTTAATCAAAAACAATTAGAGTTGGGATTAGGGTTTGGCTTAAGGTAATGATTAGAGTTGAGGTTAGGATTCAATTAGGGTTTAGAATGAGATTAGGGTTTAAGTATGGTTAGGGTTAGAGTGTTATTATGGTTTGTCTTAGTGTTAGGTTTTGGTTATGATTGCAATTAGTTTTAGGATTCAATTATTGTTAGGCTTAAGACTAGGTTTAACTATAATTAGGGTTAGGTCTGCATCATTTAGGGTTAGGATTAGGGTTAGGGTTCAAATAGGGTTATAGTTAGTATTAGAAATCAATTAGGGTAAGGGTTAGGGTTAGATGTGGGCTTAGGGAATTGGCGTTACAATCCAATTAGGGTTATGTATGGGGATATGATTACTTTTAGCTTAGGGTTATAGTTCATTTAAAGGGTTATGAATATGGTTCAATTAGGGTTAGATTTTAGTTATAGTTAAGGTTAGTGTTAAGATTCAATTAGGTTAGGTTTTAATTAGGATTAGTGTTAGAGTTTGGCTTAGGGTTAGGGTTACAATTAAGGACAAGGTTCAATTACGATTAGGTCTAGGCTTAGGTTAAGATTAGTGCTCAATTAAGGATCAATTAGGGTAGGGATTAGGGTTACAATTCACTTAGGGTAAGCGTTAGTGTTATGATTCAATTAGGGTTGAGGTTAGGGTTAAATTTTGTGTTACAATTCAATTAGGTTTAGGGTTGGGGCTAGGGTTCAATTATAGTTTAGGTTAGGGTTTGGTTTCAATTAGGTTTCAATTAGAGTTAGGTTTAGGGTTAAGTTAGTGTTTGGGTTCAATTAGGGTTAGGGTTACAATTAGGATTAGGACCGTCAATTATGGTTAGTGTTGGGGTTTAATTAAAGTTCAATTAGGATTAGGATTAATGTTAGGTTTAGGGTTACCATTCAATTAGGGTTAGTTCAATTAGGCTTAGCTTTAGGTTAGGGTTAAGGTTTAGATGGGGTTACAATGTTAGTGTTCATTTAGGGTTAGGGCTAGGGTTAGAGTTATGGTTAGGGTTGAAGTTATGATTTAATTACAATTAGGGTTGAGTTTAGGCTTCAGTTAGGCTTAGCTTTAGGTTAGGGTTATGGTTCATTTAGGGTTTAATGAGGGTTCAATTATGGTTAGGATTAGGGTGAGGGTTCAATTACGGTTAGAGATAGTGTTAGGGTTCAATTAGGCTTTGGGTTAGAATTAAAGACTTGAGGTTAAGGTTGCAATTACTCTTCAATTTGGGTTAGGGTTGAGGATAAGGTTCAATTAGCATTAAGTTTAGGGTTATGTTAGGCTTAACGTTCAATCGAGGTTACATTTGAATTAGGGTTAGGTCTAGAGTTACAATTTAGTTAGGGTAAGGGTTAATCTTAAACTTTAATTATGATTAGGGTTAAATTTTGGATTAGGGTTCAATAAGGATTGGATTAGGATTTGGGGTTAAGGATTGGGCTACCAATTTGGGTTTGGGTTGGGGATAAGGTTCAATTAGGGTTAAGTTTTTGGCTAGGTTAGGCTTAGGGTTTCACTAGCGTTACATTTGAACTAGGGTTAGGATTAAATTAGAGATCAATTAGGACTATAATTAGGGTTACAACTCCATTAGGGTTAGAAAGAAATTAGGGTTAAGGTTATGGTTCAATTAGGATAAATATCCTCGAGATGAATATCTCTTGAGGTTTTTATATAGATTTATTAAAAATACATATGTTAATTAATTAATTAGATAATAATTGATATTAAATAATAATAATAATTAAATAAATAAAGAATAATTAATTTAAAATAATAATAAAATAAAAATTATAATAATAATATCTAAATATTATATTGTTATTAAAAATAAAACGTAATAAATTAATTAAATATTAAACAAGATTTAAAATTAAAAAAATATTTGATAAAACTAATATTAGAAGGATTATTTTAAAAGAGATAAAATTAAATATTAGTTTTTTTTTTCAAAATATGGATAACATTATACACAATTATTTTTATAACAATGTTTAAGATTATTTAGATTTAGAAATTTAGTATAAATTATTTCCTTTATTGATAAAATGGGATTTTTAAGCATGGCTCAAGCCAAGTGAGGTAAAATTGGCAGACCTTGTCCCTAGAAGGAATATATGCTATTAATGAAAATTGTCCAAATTTGTGAGCTCAATAGCTTAGCCAAGGTATAAATCCCACGAGCATAATGACCCAGCAAAGGTTTGGAACATGAAGTTAATGGCATGGGCAACAACAAATTCAACACAAATGTTCAAACTTGTGAGCACAATGGATTAGGAAAGGCATAATGTTCATGATCACAATGACCGAATGAATGTTTGAACCCTCGTGAATACAACAATAATACCATGATTTAACCATCGCACTATATCACAAATAAGAAAATCCTTTATTTAATAAAAATTTAAATAATTATTTTCTATCTTTATTTTCAAGTAGATAATATATATATATATATATATATATATATATATATATATATATATATAATTATTTTTTATTCTAATAATATTATTTTAAAAAATATTTTATTAAATAATTTTTATATAATAAAATTATCTTGATGAATACTTTTAGATAAAAAAATAAAAATGATAATAATTAAGTAATCTATGAAAAGGAAAATAATAAAAATTATTAGAGAAATTGTGAAGAAGAGTACAGGGATCAAGAAATCAAAATTGTACAACAAAGAATAATGAATCAATGTTAGAAGTTATACCACAAGTTCCTTTGAAATCAAATGAAATCATGAATTTTAATTATTTTAAGTTATACATAAGCAATGAATGATTTTTTAGAAGTTATACCACAAGTTCCTTTGAAATCAAAAGAAATGATGAATTTTAATTATTTTAAGTTCTACATAAGCAATGAATGAGTTTTCAAATATGTTGGAACTGATCTACATTAATAAATTACATGCAGCAATAAAATAAAATAGAATAGATATAACAAGATGAGATATTCAAATCTGCAAACAAAACTATGTATGTTGAAGCTCTTTTTTTCACAAATCTTACAAAGAAATTAAATAAAAGATGTTGAAAGCCAAACCATCTTTGAAGTGCATACAACCTCTATATGAAATTATCATCAAAACATAAAATGATTTCTTCTTCTAATTTCTGCACTTAAAAGGTCTCATCATCAAATTGATGAATGAACATAATTGCTCAAAAACTTTGAGCAACATTTCAGTACATAAAATATGAGATGCTGAAATAAAGAAACTGCTTATATTTTATAGATGTTAAAGACATAATTTTGCTCTCAAATTCTAACATCCGTTCTCTCTAACAAATAATAACCAATAATATTTTTTATATTTTCCTTCATAACCTTCAATTGAATTTGAAGGTAGCTCCTCTATAAAAGCTTGTTATAGGAAATGTTCAAAATAATGAAAGTTACGCAAGGTCCATGGAGAATCTCATGTCTGATTGGAAGTTTTAACAGCAATTGGTCCAAGATAAACTAACAATGACATTAATAAAATATATACAAATATTTTAAGTCGTAACATAAACAAAAATAAAATAGATTTGATGCTGCATTAGAAAGATCTAAGAAAAATTAAAAACACAAAATTAAACAAAACCTACCTTAGAAATACTCCGAAGGTCTCCGCAACTCATCAATCTTCTCCACGCATGAATCCACCAAATGAGACCAGGAAAGGCAAAAGAGTTCATAACTAATTCAAGACCACGCTCTCTGGTGTGCATATTATACTTTCAGATGGGCATTTCTGCAAACAGTATTCGATTTACGAACAATCAATACTCACCCAAGAGATAGTAATAAGTTAATGAATATAAAAGCTATGATTACCTTTACAGTTTGAAGGCAAAGTTCAATCGCTGATATGTTGCATGCTGCTTAAGAGCTTTAATCTCCGCAGTCACTCCATATGCTCCAGATTTATTATGGCTCGCACGTTGCAGCAAGTAAGTGCTCTCAACTTCTCCAATGATCTGCATTTTTCCAGGACTTGTATTTTGTTTGGTTGTTCAGCAGTTTTTATGATTTCAAATTCTTTAAGTGAGGCTAGACTTTGAAGCTCATCTAGCTAGTCCTTCATGGACAGCATCTCAAGGTTTACCATGCTCGACAAAACATTTATGCCCTTCAGCTGCTCAACTTTATGGCGTTTATTGATATTGGTTAAGGTTTCGATCTCTGCTAATTGCTCATTACTGTCAAGGTCTAGAGTTTGCAGACTGAGGTAGCTTTATTGAGAGATTGATATCCTCGACATAAGGGTGCTGTTTAAATATATCGATCTGAGGTTGCACAATGAGGGCGAAAAGGAGGCCAACAGGAAAGCTAATTCTGTGATCAGGCAGCTCTCAATAGTCAGCCTTTGAAGCTTGCCAAGCTGCTCACTTGTTCTTCTAACTGATCAAGACTCCTCACAGGCTCAGGTGAAGATCCCAACTTACACGAAGAAATACTAGTTAAGGACTACAAATGACCTATACACTCAGGTGTACTTTTCAATTTATAACAGTAAATAGTGTCAAAGTTTTTAATGCAGGGCAATTGGAAATGTTAAACAATGTGAAGACTAGTCAAAGAGGAAAAATGACTCATAAATTCAGGTAAAGTATTTAAGCCAACACAATTAAAAATGTTAAGACTCTTCAAAGAGGATAAATGATCCATAGACTCAGGTAAAGTTTTTAATCCGTGACAATTGACAATGTCAAGACTAGTCAAAGAGGACAATCGACCTATAGACTCAGGTAAAGTTTTTAATCCATGACAATTAGAAATGTGAAATCTATTCAAAGAAGACAAATGGCCAATAGACTCAGGTAAAGTCTGTAATCCATGACAACTAGCAATGTGAAGACTAGTCAAGGAGGACAAATGACCCATACCATCTGGTAAAGTTTTTAATCCATCACAATTAAAAATGTGAAGACTAATTAAAGAGGATAAATGACCCATAGACACAGGTAAAGTTTTTAATTCGTCACAGTAAGCAATGTGAAGACTAGTTAAAGAGGACAAGTGACCCATAGACTCAGGCAAAGTTTCTAATCCATCACAATTAACAATGTCAAGACTACTCAAAGATGACAAATGATCCATAGACTCGGGTAAAATTTCCAACTCATAACAATTAGAAATGTCAAGAATTATCAAAGAGGACAAATTCACTATAGAAATCGGCAACCTTGTCAAGAACTCACTCTCTATGCTCAGCTCCTCCAATTTGCTCAATTCACCAATGTTACTTGGTAATTCCCTTAACCTGGTGCCTTTCACATTCAGATGTCTCAGCGACAACTGATTTGTGATATGCTGAGGTAGCTTCTGCAATTTTTCACATGCTGAAAAATCCATGGTCTCTAGCTTTGTCATATTTTCCAGAATGTAATTGTTCTCTGGAGTTAAGATGAGCTCCTTGCATCCATGGAAATTGATATATTGTAGATTTATGAGCTGCTTAAAAGAATCAGGCAACATCTTGAGCTTCCTGCAATAACTGAGATCTAGATGTCGCAGGTTTCTCAAAAGGCCAAAGTTGGTAGGCAGTGATGTTAGCTTACCACATGCCCTTAGCTGGAGGTGCTCTAGTGATTCGAGTAGACAAAATTCTTCTGGAAGACTGTCCATAGGATTATATGCCATTGGTGTTGAAATGTATGCGCCGGGGTCCAAGGATATTTTTTTCAAATGTTTAAGACATTTTATTGTCCTCGGAAATCTGAGGAAACTTTTGGCATCTTTAAGATTCAGATCTCTTAATTCCAAAGGAGGCTGCAGCCACATTGCATTTCAATTTTGAGCAAATCGTGCAAGAGTTATGAAACACCAAACAAAACAATGATTCTATAAATATTGATAAAGCAAAAGAAGATACTCACATCGGCATTGTCATTCCACAATTCTTCTAAGAATTCAGCTCGTAGAAGCTCTAAAACTCTTAAATTCTTGAACAAAACCCACGATGGAAGAGCTATCCCAGGAAAGTTTACCCATCGCAGCCAGAGAAGGGCTGGTAACAGTGTTGCTAATTCTTCTGTAAAATGATTCTCCTTAACAACAAGGATAGAAGGTGTAAGGCCCTTAAACCTTCTATAACATCCTCTCACAAGCTCCATACACTCTTCAAAAGGTGTACCATGATGGAATGAGCACTCTTCATAGAAATCATCTGTTGCCGCTTTAATCCCCCGAATTAGCACTATTGCCTGAGTGGAAAATACAAAAGAAAAAACCTTTAAAACAATTATAATAGCATACCAATGAACAAACAAGGCTTCCATGCTAAGTATTAGAGAGCACATTAAAGATTATATTAAGCTCACCGTGGTCTGTTTCTGAATGTCCGTTATTTGCTGTGTTGACCAAATACGGAAGGGCGACCTTCCCTTCGCAATTTCTTTTCCGAGATCCCTAAGCTGATCATGCATTTTGATCTGATTATGCTCGTCGACCTCAACCAAACACTTATTCTCAAGCACTTCCCAACTATGTACCCCACTCCATCCTGACCCATCCCACACTGCAATAGCCAAACTTTTTTCTTCTCCTATGAAAAAACAAGATATATCTAAAAATATCTCTTGTTCCTCCTCATCTAGTGCATCGAAGCTTATTTTCAGACTCTCTTTAATGTCATTGGGCAATATTCTTGATGCCTTATTTAATTGAGAACTCCAATATTCCTTAGGCTTTCCATAAAGCAGTCCTCCAAATACCTTAAGAGACAAAGGTAATCCATTGCAAATTTGTACAAACTTTTTAACAAGATCTTGAAATTCATTTGGAGGAGAAGATTGTAGGAAAGCGTGCCAACATAAGAGTTCACTAGCATGTCCATAATTTAATCCTTTCATTTGGTAAATGGAGGAGATTCCCCATGTTTTAAGAACACCTAATTCACGACTTGTAACAACAATTAAACTACCTTGTTTAAAGTTGTTAATATCTGGTAATAGAGCATCTAATTGTTCTTGATGATCCACATCATCTAAAATGATAAACACCTGAAGAGATCTCATATGACTTTTAAGGATTTCCTTCCCTTCTTGTACATTATCAAATGGACATGCATTGACACCAATGTCTTGCATAAGCTTCTTTTGCTTGTTATGTAAACCATTCTTATATGATGTCTCTCGAACATCAAAAAGAAAACTATGTTTATCTATGGAAGAAACTTTTCTATTAAATATTTCTTTTGCAAGTGTTGTTTTCCCAGAACCCCCGATGCCGACAATCCCCACAATTTGTACTCTTTGAGAAGAATCAAATACCTTTCTTTCAAAATCATGTATTATCTCATCAAAACCCACGGGATGTTTGGCTACCTCCAATTTCACCTTCTTTTTCATGTATTTCATGACAGAGTTCACAATACTTTTCAACAACCTTCCTTGATCACTAGACAAGAGAAAACAATGAAAAAACTATTATCGAAATTAATTTAATAAAAATAAATTAAAAGCAATAAGAACATAATTTGTTTAGCATATTTTAGCTAACAAACTAAAGTGATTAGAAGGTAAATAAAGAAATATATTGACATTATCTTAAATGCAAGGCAATAGATTTATGCTACATTTAAAAAACATAGTTGAATTTGAGATGATATAAAGAGATGATAGTACAATTAATAGGAAAATAGTACTTAGAAATAAAATATTTAAAAACCACTTCATTTTAAAAGATAAGTCTTTTGTATGACATTAAATAATTAATCACTATATTTTATGTGTGTGATGTTTTCTTTGGTGGAAATATTCCCTTCAAACATAACATGTTTGTTTAGATAAAAGGCAACAGCCTGAATATTATAAATATTATATAAGTTTAGAATTATAGGTAGAAAATATAAATGCTTTACAAAATATAACATATGTTGATGATGCTTTCATTTAGACTAATAAAAATTTAGATATATTACAAGAAGACATGCATATATCTGAAAATTAAAAATATATCTTACTCGATTTTCAATAACATACTTTGAACATCATTTACATATTTATTATGTATAAATAAATATCAAAATTGATGATTTCATAATAGTAAAAATAATAAATCATTAAATGATCTAATACCATTTAAATAATTTTATTTCAATTCGTGTTAAAGAATTTATTTGATGGTTCTACAATTTGTGTACAATGATCGTAAGAATATAATGATGGAGTGACATAAAGGGCAGCCCATATTTCTTAGAAAACAATTACAAATGGTACAAATATGAGAAGGCATAATTTAATAAATAAATCTCTCATTTGAGGTGTGCTAATTCCAAATCAACGCTTCACTAAAATATAGAATAAAGTTATTTGAGCTAATTTTAGAATCTTTACTTTTTTCTTTCCAACATAATTTATTTAGACAAAATATGAGAGTTTGAAATTTATAAAGGTTTTCTAGTATATATTTAGTATTATTGGATCACGTAATTATTGAGTTATGTACTAAATTACTCTTGTTGACTAACACATATTGCAAATAATTTTTGAGAAATTCTTTGATAATTATTAATTAATATTTAATGGTTTGCTAGGTCAAAAAATGACTTTCAATTGGAATTCTATTAAAAGTAAATACCCCTCACTCTTGATGGAAGATGGTTACTAAGGAAGGTGGCTAGTAACAACCATTAAGTTAATTTATTCTTATATCCTTATGCATGAAGGTTCTCTTCTCCAGCTCTTGATAATGGGTGTCCAAGTATTCATACTTTACCACAATAGAGTCTCAAATTCTTACAAGTTCCAAGAATATTATTTTTGTAATTTTTTACTTTATTTATTGATCAAAATATTATTGAATATTATTCATATTAATGTGAGTTGTGTAGACACCTGATTTCAAATCATTAAGTTATGGAATTGTGTTGTGTTTATGTTGATTGTTGTGCAATGGTTTGTAATTATGTCATGACCAAGTTGAGTAAATCGAACAAGTGTTACGTATGTCACTTTTATAGAGATCATGGTTATGTGTTCAAGGAAAAATAGTTCATTCAAGTCATTATAGAGGTTGAATATGTTTATCTTAAATTATGTGCACTTATGTTTTGTTTCATCATTGTCATTCCATTGTTGGCCACTTATAAATTGGTTTTCTTTGGTAAGATGTGTATTTTCTTGTTAGTCCATTGGTGTAGCAAGTAGTTTTTCAAGTTGTATTTCCAAAGTGAAGGGAATCTCATTTTGGCTTTGGAATCTATAATGATGTGTCATTATCTTATGGACTTAAGTACATGGTAGAATAAACTAATTGGCCACAATATAATTTATTGAAGTTATTGATTTTGGAGGTAGTTAGATTTGGGCCATTATTTAAAAGAAAAGATGAAAAACATATAGCAAAGGTGAAGCACATTATTCTGAGATTGAGTGATCATTGAGAGGAGACATGTAGGTGATCTAGCTTACATGGGTAATGTAGTGGTCTAGCTTATTTGAATAAGATAATAATCTTTGGTGGATCAAACTATTTGAAACCTTGATGATATATTAATATGTTGAGAATATTGATCTTCAATATGATTGATCCAAAATATTAATTAATCAATTTCATAAATTAATAAATTAAAAATGATAAAATCAAATATATAAATAAAATATAAATGTAATTATGATTAACCTTCAGGATAAATATATATTTTCTTCATAAGCTTTCATACCATCACAAGCTATTGAATAAATATTTATATAGTATTGATTCCAATTATTTGTTGGTCCTAGATGTTGATCAAGTAAAGTTGTCTATATTAAGAAGAATAATCAAAAGACTTTTATGGAACACATATCATCATCTAGTAAAACTTGGTAAAATTTTACACTACAACAATTTTTTCTATCATTTATTTTGACAATAAACTGATCCACTGATAGCACAGATCCTATTGTCTCAAATTTAGCTATTGTTGACCCTTCTCCATGTTGATCGAGTTAAAGTTTCAATTGATTTCTTGAGTGATAAGTGAAATATCATATTTAAATCTTACTAGTAAAAAAAAAAGTATGTGGACATCAATAATCATGCATCTTGTTGGAAATAAGCCACACCCAAATTGATGATGGGCTAGCCAAAGAGGGGCTAGTAGCTCAGTTGCTAAAACACTCAAACAACAAATTGAAGGTCCTAGGTCCAACAGTAAATCCTTTCATTTGAATTATAAATTATAAATGAAAGGATTTATATGAAATTTTAGGTTTCAATTTGAAATTAAATATTTATGTTCTTTTCAATTGTGCATTAATTTTTCAAAGCATTATGTCCTAGCTAACAAATCAGCTATTATAATTAAACTGTATAGTAAATTATTTTTAGGTAAGTTGAGCCCTTTTTCATGTATCAAAGTTGTTAGTAATTATATTGAAAATCTATAAGAGGCATAATTTAAATAAACTAGGCTGATTTTTCAAGAGAAGATTGTTAAATATAGGTTTTCATTAAATTGAGGTGTACTGTTACCTATGCTTAATAAATCATGGAACATAAATTTGGTAAAGATATGTCTAAAACACCTGAAATATACAAATTTCACTGAACTAGGACTCATATGCTAGCAGTGGTGTATCAGTTTAGTTTGGCCTTTTTGGAGAATTAGGATCTAAATCTACTCTTCAATCTCTACTTGATCTTCTCAACTTGATTTATGGGTCTAGATTGTCAAATTATGCACTGTAGAAGTCCTTTAATGATCTCCAAAACAAGGTGACAACTTGGACAACTTTGAACACTTTGACAAATTTCTCCAAACTTTCTCTTCAATATGTCTCCAACCTAAATATGTAAATCACACACTAAAGAAAGGGAAAAATGTTGTTTTGTTAGTAGAAAGGGGTTTGCCTTGATCAAACCCCGTTTTGGTAGTCAAACATTGTAATGAAATAAAATGAAATGAAGGAATGATGAATGAACAAAATGCAATGTAACAACTCACCAAACCTTGACAATAAAGTGTTGCAAACATGTATGAAATGGCTCCAATGGATGTAGATCTTGAATCTTGCTTGAATGTGATAGATCTTAAATTGAATGCTTGCTTGAATCATGAAATCTTACATCACAATTATTAGCTAAAAAACAAACATGATGCATGATGACTTTGACATGATGCTTGATACTTGAATAATGCTCAACAACACTTGATAAAAAAATCTTGAATGTTCTTGTAAACTCTTGAATGCTCTTGTACACTTCAATTTTTTATTAGGAATTTTCTCGTGAAAGTCTTAGGTGAAAATGAGTGAAATAACCTTATATTTATACTTGTTTATGCCAAATTTATTGAAATTACAACACTACAACCTGACATCGGATCTAGGAGGATAAAATCCCACCAAGAATTTGAATTTAATTTAATTTTGGGCCACACAAGACTCATATGCCAGAAGTGGTGTATGAGTCCCATTAGGCTTAACTATGGGACACATTTTTAAAAAATGCTTAGATTCATGTGAAATCTAGATCGGGGCCCTAAAATCTAGGTGGGACTCATATGCCCGAGGTGGCGTATGAGTCCCATATCACTAAATTTGAGCTACATAATCCAAAAAGACATGAATTATGATTGTGTGTTGGTTTATGTTGGGATTATCCTTAGAAAGATGCATTAATTAAGGCTTGTGGATACAAAAAAAGGCCAATTAAAGCATAAAGAAGCCCCATTTATTAATAAAATCGTAGATTAGTGTGAAAGTGTGGTACAACACTTTACAACACCTTAAATAAGGTACAATTAAGTCCATTTAGTTTATAAGGGCCCAAGACCTAATGTGAATGCGTTAAACACATTACAACATTAAATCAAGGCAACATCAAGTCCATTTTAACAAGGAGGACCCAAACAAGTGTGAAAATATCACAGACGATAGTTTTTGACACTACACCAACTAATAGAAGGGATGATTCCATATTATCTTACCAAGCCCAATGAGCCTATTTTAGGCCATATAGAGACTTCCAAAGTTGATAAATTAGTTATGATTCTTGAATGAACTTTGTGGCTTCTCCATGTGGATTTCCTCCTAAAGTCACCATGAAGAAAATAATTTTTTACATACATCTAATGAACTTACCAATAGTGGGCTACAACAATAGCAAGGACAAGTCATATGGAATTCATTTTGGGAACTAGAGAAAATACGTGAGAGTACTCAATCTAAAGAACCTAGGAGAATGATTTGGAAACCAAGAAAGACTTGTGCTTTTCAACCAATCCATTTTTTTCAAATAGTCTTTATTGATCCACTTGTATTGAACAAGTATCGTTTGTTTAGGAAGGGGAACTAAATCCCAAGTATGACTCCCCTCTAAGGAACTTAAATCTTTTTACATAGTAACATCCCACTTGGGGATATCAAGATGTTTTCAAAATAAATATGGATTAGAAGCTAAAGAAATGAAGTGATGTGGATGGACTACTAAAATTGTGACTATGTTCTTTGATTATCTGAAGCATCCCCAACCTAGTCGCCTACTAATTATAATGGCTAATGAGCCTAAATAGGTCTAGTTAGTAGAGCCTAGAGGAAAATAATTAACCTCTAAATGATGACTAAGAGAGGATCAAGGTGAATCCTCATCATCATTATCACCATATAAAGTGGAGGAAGAAGAATCCTTATCAATAGTAGGAGGATTAAGAATCTCTAGAGAATTATCATCATGTCATAGTGTCTCCAATGTGATTGTACATGGAGAATTGGCACAAGAAGAACAAAAATAGTTCTCCTAATTTAAAAAAAAAAAAAACTATATACAAATCCCATGACTAGTGGGATGGAGAAGCATATGTGCTTTGACATCATCTAGGTACCCAAAAAATATACAAGGCTTACAATGCACATCTATAGCCTTATATTTTTTTTTGAAATATAGGCCCATGAAAGAGAACCAAACACTAAAATGTTCTTCATTATGGGATTTTTACCAACCCAAGTTTGAAAAGGAGTTACCCTCTTCACAAATTTGTGACAAACTTAGTTATAAATATAACATGCACAACTAATATTATCTACCAATTACTAAGGTGCTAATGATTTGAAGTGTATTAAACAATTGGATATCTCTTTCAAGGTTATGTTCTTGAATTTTGTGTCACCATTTTGCTAAGGAATATATAGATCTATGCATTATAAGTCAATACCATATAAAGCACAAAAGTGTTCAAATTGATGGTTAACATATTCACCCCCACTATCAATATGTAGAATCTTGATGGTCTTCCCTAATTATTTCTCTACGTATTCTTTTAAGTCCTAGAAAGACTCAAGGAACTCATTATTTTATTTTGGGAAAGTAAATCCAAGTGTATTCTAAAATACCATCAATAAATATCAAAGCATATTGATTTCTATTGAAGATAGATGTAGAAATGTCCTTTCCAAGTCATTGTGTGCTAACTCTAGAATGTTTGTCATGCTCTATGATTTTTCCTATCCATATTTCTCTTTAGCATGCTTACCAAGAATGTGTCCCTAGCAAACTCCAAAAAATTAAATAGAAGGCAATCATAAAACCATGTCACATTGATTAAACTATTGTAAGTAGTGGGAGTTAAAGTGACTGGATTGTTGATTTCAAAAGTGGCTCACCTAATATAAATGAATGAGTAATACTAGGGTAAACCCACAATAGTGATTCCCAAACTTGGGAGATTACATTTTTCAATTTAAACTTAGGTGAAAATTAGGAAACACCTTCATTTGAAGGTATTTCTTTCAACAAAGGTACGCTCATTCAAAGGTGAGTCAAAAATAACCTTTGTTTGAAGGTTTAAAATATAAAAAAGATTTCAAATAAAGGTAATTTCTATAAAAGAATAAAAAGGGACCTCCAAATGAAGGTTTTTTTTTTCATTTATAAAAATTACCTTCCTTTGAAGGTTATTTTATTTTTTCATGGAAATTATATATCTCTTCATTTGAAGTTCCTTGAATACCTTTTAATCAAGGTGCATTCATTTAAAGGTCCTAAAAATGGACTTTCCACCTTAGGCCTTAAATTTTTCGAAAAAAAAGGTTTCCAACCTTGGATTGGACCAATAAATGGAATGAATATGGAAAAATAACTTATAAGATCGTAGCACTCAAAATAAGCTTTTTGAGGAGTATAATTTTGAATATTTTTCAACAATCATTGAGGAAACTATTCCACACACATGGAAAAATAGATAAATAGATTAAAATTTTGAAAAAATACATGCACTAGGTATTAATTTTCCTTATTTCAAATAAAAAAATCTGATACATAAAAACATTTTATGATGTATGGAAGTATTTTAAGTTTAAATTATAGTTAATATCACTTAAAAAATTTATATAATAAAATTATGCAACAAAAAATTATGAAAAAATATTTGCATACTAGATATTACTGTTATGAATCCATGTTTAATTTTATCCTTTCTACGGAAAAATTTATGTTGTATGGAAGTAACATCACTTTTTAAAAATATTGTTAACTATAAAAAATAAGTTATTAAGATTTACATGAAATGGTGGGAAAGGGGTTCCTTAAACAAAAATGGGGTCCTTAATGTTAAGGGTGTGTTATCTATATTATACATTTCCCTAAGGAATTTTATTAGGAAACAGATCACAAGATATGAAGATTGGTTTCAACCTCAATGGTGAGTCAATCAGATCTGGATCTCAGTCCTTAAGACAATAAAATAAATCTTAAACCAAAATGAAATGATATGCAATGCTCAAACTAAATGAACAATAAGACTTAGAACATGAAATGCAAATCACCAAAAGTAAAGAAACTCAAATCATAGTTTGCAAGCAGATCTAAGAAGGGTAAGGACACATGTACCAGTCACCAAAAGTTAATTTTTAGCTCTGCTAAAAGACAAGTTCGCCCTAGGGTGAATGGGTCTTGGTTAGGGCTTCTGAAAATACTTTTGGCAATCCTCTGAGGCAGGATCTTAGCTTTTGTTTTGCACAGGTTCCACTATTGGAAAGTTGAAATAAATTTTGAATCCTAGTTTTCGTGGCTTGATAACACTGATGACAACTTGTGCAACAATGCAAAATTTCTCTTCAAGATCTTCAATCCTTCTTCAACCTATAATATGCACATACACAAAAAGAGGGAAAATTTGTTTTGTTTGAATGGGGGTTTTCCTTAGTCAAACCCCAAGTTTGGTAATTAAACCGTGATAGAAAGATAATAACAATGGAGAATGAAATGATGTGAACACTTGATTGTTACAACTCACCAAACCTTCAATGGATTCCCTTAGAGGACTGAATACAAGTTTTACACATCACTCCAAGGAAATTGATCTTGCTTTGCTTGATGGATTTGGACACTTGAAAATGCTTGGATGCTTTAGGATCAACAATGCATGTTAGCCTTCACAAGCTGACATGAACACACAAAAGCTTGAACATGATGTTAGGAACTTGATTGCTATAGTTCAAATGACTAATAAATCCGCTCTTGGATATATTTAATCATGTGTGTTAGATTTGAATTGATAAAAATACTATGTATTTATAGGTGTTTATCTAATTTCCTAAAAATTAGATTCCAAAAGCCGACAATTGCATATTGAATTTGAATCATTAGAAGACCGTCAAAAATATATTTAAAAATGGGTCTTAGGACTTAAAGGGGACCCATTCACCCTTGGGAAAATGGTTCTGACCTAAAAGTCTAGGACACACATGATCCAAGGTGATTAAAATATTAATTGCATTAAGTAAAAGTTGGGCTTCCTTTCAGAAAATGAGAATAATAAGGCTTTGGAATGCATAATTTAACAAATTAGAAGCTTAATTAAGTCCAATAAATTAAGGGACCCAAACAAAGTGTGAAATTGTAAAGGTATACAATTTCCTACACTACATTTCACAAAAAAATCACAAATTATTTCTTAATATTTAAAAAAAAAAAAATTAAACAAAATCTCAAAAATCATTAGCTCTTTCATCTTCCAATTCTTAATTTCTTAGTTTCTATAGGTGTCAAAAAGTAAAAATTTGGTTTAAATTGTTAATTTTAATGTCCCCACTTTTTCCAGAAAGTGGAACACACTATTGTGAGATCACCCACTATTGAAGGAGAATCAAAAAGAGAAAAGTGAGAGTATAGACTAGTAGTGATCTACTTTTCTAATGGAAACTATGGATCCGCTATACATTTCATTTATTACCATTAAGTATAGTGTGAAATCAAATCACTTTCTATAGAAAATTGTGTTGCTTTACCAAAAAGTGTAGACTTTGACACTTTTCGCTCATTTGGACCTTTGCCCATGGACTTTTGAACCATTTTTAGTCTATTTTTACCCCTTTCCAAACCTTGTGCCAAAGTGTTGTAAGGTGTTGCAATACATTTTTACACTTTCCTAGGCTTGTCATCACTTAATCAACCCTTTATTATGCTATAATGACCCCTTAATCCTCATACATGTCCTATCTTAGTGTGTTTTAATGAGACAATCCCAAAAAACATAAATAATCACATATTAATTACCAATAACCACTCAAATTTTCCCAGGTGGACTAGGTCGCCACCTTGGGCGACCTAGTCCCATGTGGCATAAATTTCAATTGAAACTTAATTTCTTTCGGAATTGTTGTCTCTAAAACCCTAAGGTAGGCCAATATGGTGTTATTTCAAGAAAATTAGGGCATAACTTGTATAAATAAGCCTAAAAACCCTAATTTCTCATTAGACATCCTCATTTTTCACCTCTCCTTTCAATCTCTCCTCACTCCTCCTTCTCAAGCAAGCTAGGGTTTCACATTCAAGGTAAACAAGACATCTTTGCTAAAGCACTCAAGGGCTGAAACCTCCATTGTTGCAACACAAGATCAAACATCATGGCAAGGAAAGGTAACTAACTCCATTGTTTCATCCTTTACTTCATTGTCTCTTCATTTTATTTGATTATCTAAAAGGGGCTTGACCAAGGAAAGCCCCCATACTCTAACAATCAACATTTATTCTTTCTCTTTGTGTGTGTTTGCAGATTTAGGTGCATTGGAAGCTTGAATATCATTCAATAAGTTGTTCAAGCCCTCTAAGGTTGAAGAAACCCTAGTTGAAGCTTGGAAGACTTCCATAGACTAGAATCTTCACTTTCGGGACCAGACACCTAAAGGAGCAAAAACATAGATCAAAGGCCTCAGATCCCATCTAGTTCACAGAAATTCAGAAGAGGACTAGGTCACCACTTTGGGTGACCTAGCTCCATTGAAGCTATTTTTCAAAAATCTTGGTAGATCTGGATACCCTTTTGGCTGAAACAGGCTCAGATGAAGTTTTCCAGAATTTTCCCGAAGAAGGACTAGGTCGCCCAACTTGGCACAAGTGTCCCTTTCGGCTTCAACATCAAATTTAACAACATTTCCAGCCCTTATAAGATTCCACGTACACACCTCTTCAACCTTATCCATTTCTATAATAGTTTGTTTATATTTCTTAGGTTATTTTGTACATACTTGTATATCTCAATGTGTTTTCCAGCATAGTTACATTTCAATAGTTTTACATTCAATAGATAGTTTATTTCATTTATTTCATTCGTTTCATCATTTATGGCATCATCACACACATCACTCACAAACCCCAATTCGAAACCCTCTTTGAATGAACACCAAGCATATCATTAGGTGAAGGAGAGTCATCCTTCCAAGGTTAGCTTCTACGTGAAAAACCCTAGAAGCTCATTGGGGAATCCTCTTTCCCTTCTTACATGTTTTTGGTGGTTCAAATAAATATATAGGAGATTAGTTAATAAATATGATATGTAGAGAACATACTAAAATATTCTTTTTCCCATGTCAATAGACCCTCTCTCATGCACTTCAAAAAGAGTATCATCACCCATTAATATGGTTATCTATAACATCTATGCTCTACGAAGCCAAAACCATCATGTGAAGAGACCATGTGGTGTGAATAAACTCAATCAATAATCCATGTGTCAGGCTATAAATTAACTACTATTAGGTCCTTTCCCTTTATTTTCCCCTTATCATTAAATGTGTCCTTAGAAGACCCTTTTCATGAACCTTGTTTGATTGAGTCAAGCACCTTGATATTCTTCTTTTCTAGAAGATAAGTTAGGTAATCTATTTTCTTCTTTAATCATTTATTTTCATCATGTCCAAGCCTTTTATAGAAGGCACATTTGACATTCTCCTTTTCATATTTTCCTAATCCTTTCTATTTTTTGTGCCTTGATTTGCAATCAAGTCATAATTTTGAGGGTTTGATTGCACCCATGTGAACCAATTTCTCTTTCTCCTTCATGTGTTTTGTAGCAAACTCATCTAAAGAAGGAATTTTGTAGGTGGAACCTAGGGCACATTTTATTACCTGAAATATAGAAAAAGCATAGAATAGTTAAGACTAATCTTAGATAGAATAATTAAGAATAATTATGTACCTTTCTTTTCTATTTCACATCTCTTAATTTTGTGAAGTCTTCGGTGGTATCAAAATTTCTTGGAGTTAACCCTATGAGTTTTTTCTTCAAATAATGACCCATAAATTCATCTTGCATACTAAAGAGGGTTTCCAATGTGGTCCAAACCTCATTTGGAGTAGTTGTAAATATAATTTGAAAGATTAAGTCAAGGGACATAGATGTATACAAAGTACCAAATTATTAATCACATTTATTAAACCATTTTGGTTTTATTGAAATTAATGAAGGTTCTTCTCAAAGTAGTTATTATAGAGAAGGGGGATTCACTTCTCATGAGTCTCTTTATTCTCAAGAGATTCCAAAGGAATGAACTACCCTAAACTACCTCAGACTACCTCAAGGAACAAGGCAAGAGCTAAAAAATTAGAAAGAACAGGTTGTAGATATTTTCTGGATAGACTAGCAAGTTATTGGTCATGACGACAACATGATATGCGGACGTCAACATGGTGTGCTAGCATCTCATACATACCAGAAACTGGGAATTTCATAGAAAAACAACAAAGTGACTACTAACAATTTGATTACTAAGAACTTCTAGAATGGGAGAAAGTAACACATAATAATATAACTGAAATAAAGTGAAGTAAACTAGGTAAAACATAAATGATAAAGCTAAGGAGAAGAAAGAAAAATCTTACAACAAAACAAGTGATGAAGCCTCCAAAAAGTAGATATCTTCAACACCTACACACATACCGAGGGAAAAATGTTGGGGCTGTTTAGGGGCTTGCCTCAGTCAAACCCCCATTTTGGTGTTCTCACCTCCACATATAGATAAAGAGAAATAATAAGCAGAAATTAAATGAATGAAAGAGTGATAAAAGCAATTTCTGCTCGAGGAGGATAACCTGTATCATGAAATAAAGATGCAATAGATAGGGGATGTGAGAAATCCCAAGATGCTCAAAGACACAAGATAAGAGAGGTATCACCTGCGAGGCTTAAGGAAGCCACAGAGAGAGAGAGAGAGAGATAGTTGTGAGAGCCAAGAGAGCAATATGGAGCATAGTTAGAACGTGAAAGTGTTGCTGTAGTGAGCTGTAGAGAGTTGTGCAAGAAAGATAGCAAGAGAAAGAGAAAAGAGAGTGTAGCCAAGAGAGAAATTATCAGAGATTCCAAATGAATGAAAGAGATGGATTTAAAAGAGAAAAGAGGGGGGAAAATAAGGTTCTCGAGCCATTACAAGGCATCTCAAGCCGTTACCATTGATAAAAGTAGTTGACAAGTGGAAAGGCACTCAAAAATAGTCATTTGAACGTCGAAATGTCATAGGATGCTAGCACGACATGTAGATGTCTACATGACGTGCTAGAGTGTCCAGACACATCATGCTACAAAACGATGAGAATGGGAAAAGCACAAGGTTGACGCAAAGCTGGTGTGCAAAGGTAGCTGCTGAAAAGGGGTCATGAGCATCTTGAGAGAGAAAAAGGATGATCTGCAGGGGCTAAAATGAGCCTAAAGAAGTTTTAAGGGAGTGGATACAAGAATGCATGTGAAATTGCAAGGGGTGCAATTTTACGACATTACATTTTGCACCCACTTTAGTGGGCATATGAATCTACACTAATATGCACGCTAAAGGAAATCTACTAAACATAAATAACATCATGATGCTAAAAGGATACTATAGAGGAAGTAGATAACTCTTTGAACTAAGGAAGCATGCCCCCAGGCTGAAGGCCTATAAAATAAACATATTAGATAAGAAAAATTTGCACAAGACAACTTGAGGTTAGAACATAAAAACCATTACATCATGAGGTTAGAACATATGCATGAATAACACACACAAATGCACATAACAACCTAAAGGATTTGAGTCAGCAAAGTGAAAGAGACCTCGATGTAGAAGGTTGTCTCAGTATTATGTGTCTCATCCCCAAATTAAGAATTAAACATATAGAAGAATTCTTAAATAGAGATACGAATGTAAGGATTGATTGCTTCAAGAGAAGAATGCATACAAAAGATAGGGAAGCAATCAATGTTGAAGAGAGAAAGAAGTATATACTTAGGATGAAGAAGATACAGGTCTTCGATCCGATATATACATGAAATTGAGCTAAGAGAGAAGAGAGAAGAGAGAAGGCTCCATAGGTACTCGATCCTATGGAAATTGAACAAAAGGCTCTACAGGTGCTTAGTCTTGTAGAATTGACTCCACAGGTGCTCTGTCCCATAGAAGATGAGGGTGAGTGCAAGATCACGGGGGTCCAAAAAGTGACAATATGACAAAAAAGTGGCTTACGAGTTTTTTATCAGAATTTGATGAAACGAAAAGGGTTTATTGAGAAAATTACCAAATTTCCAAAAATATAAGATATGCCTTATTTGGAATTAAATAGATAATTATTGTTGAATTTCTACATACATTCTGACTAAAGTCCTGATTGATAGGCTAATTGAAAAATATCTATAATTTTTAAACAATTTCACATTTTTTGAATCCAAAAAATGCAACACATTCTATGCTTACCATATTATAGGATAAAAAAAATGAATTTCATAATTTCTTTACCAAGTTATGGTGGTCAGACAGACAAGTTTTAATATTTTAAAAAAGTTTTAATAAAAAATTCATAACTAATTATTTACTTGCAAAAAAAATGATAAAAAAATGTGGCACATCGAGGAATGTGTCCTCTACTTATATTGAAAGTTTCAAAAATTAATATTATTTTTTTCTTGTATTTAGGTTGGTCAGACATACACTTGCTTTTTATTTTTTCTTGAAAATTTAGTACTGCTGCATTGAAATTTCAAATTTTCACCAAATAGATTTACTTTTTTCCAAAAAAGGAATAGTATCATAGAAACTAGATTCAATTTGCTACAAATTTTGTTCTTACATATTTTTCAAATTATATTATAACATTCAAATTTTTATGTCAAGTTGTCTAGCTTTGATTTTCTGAATTTTATTGCCACTTAAGGGCCTAGTTTGGACCCTCATGATCCTACACTGACCCATGAACAAAGGTTTTACAAGTGCTCAGTCCTACAAAGGAAGCACTACGGGTTCTCGATCCTATAGAGCTTGATATAAAAGGCTCCAAAGAGTCTGATTAGTCCTTATAGGTTCTTGGTCCTGCAAGGCAAGCTTGATGCAAAGGAGCACTATAGGTTCTCAGTCCTACAGAGCAAGACTGATCGGATAAGCCTGTGGTTGCTACAAACTCCATTGCAAGATAGTCACAAAAAAGATAGGTCTAGTCAGGCTACCCCCAAGCTAGACACCAAGATCAAATATCAGATATTGCAAGACATTTAAGAATTCTTTTAAGAATAAATCTTTCAAAGGGGGTCTCTTCGGTAGGGAACCCTTCAAGAAACCAAGGGGCCCATTCAAAGGAACACTCCAATTGAAATATGTATAGAGAAGAGAGGGGGTCCTTAAGAAGGACATACATCTCCAAAACAAGTTATAACTATCCCCTAGCATACAAGGGAGGAAAACCATGCAAGATACTATTATGTCACTACCATAGGAAGAGTATGGTTACAGACAATAGTGTATGACCATGAATGACAATGAGAAGGAAAAGCCACAAATGCCACATAGCGGGAAACAACACAATAGAAGGGGGGTGTAAGAACCTCATGAAAAGATGCTTAGAATGGATATGATAGAGGTAGACCTCAATATACTTGTTATTTGAAGAAGAGGCAAGTGCATCATCAAATAGATGAGTGATGACACCAGAATAAAGTTGTATTTTATCCTTCAAGGCCTTACATTCACTCTAGTAGAATGGCTAGGCACTTGATGATATTCATAGAAAGTGTTTTGATTTATCATGCTTATGAAATTTCTTATGCATAGGAGGAGAATGAGTAATTAAGTGGGCTTTAAGAAGCCTCAACAAAATATTCTCTAGCTCAAACAACGAGTGAGGAGCAAGAAGCAACCCTTTCTCTTGTGGAGAAAAGTTTGACTTCTTACAAGAAGAAGACACAAAGACATCAGATAATGGAGGATGAATCAATTCAAGAGAATGAGGTCGAGCAGAAATCATGTCAATATTCAACCATGGTTTTCATTTAGACTATTCATTTGAGCAACCAAGCCCCAAATTATGCTTACAAGGTACACATTCTATAGGGACCTAAATGCCTTGTTCGTTATGCCCACAACCTTTACACTCATAACCATATTTAGAGGCAAGTTTAAAACCAGGGCCATAATATGTTTGCAAATCTTGAGAAGGAGGAGGATCTACATAAAGAGCATTATTCCAACAATGGGGATTATACTCCTTTTATGGGATTGCCATCAGCCTTCTTGATAGGATCACCAACATAAGCCTCTTCAATAGAGGTGCGATCATCTTCCTCAAAAGGGGGAGGATCGATATTAAGAACATTAAAATTTGTGTTCACATTATCTCGCGATGTAAAAGAATAATCATCTTTGATAGCGGGTTTGGATGACGTTATCAGAAGGTCTAAGTGGATCGGTTTCAACTTTATATTCTCCAATGAAGGATTCTCTAAAGTCTTTAAAGAACCCCAATCATCACCAAGGCATGCATTCTTTTGAGAAGTAGGAGTAGATCTAAGATTTCTTGCTTTAGAAGGATCTTCTTCAAGGACATCCGTCTCAAGAGTATCCTTTGTAATAGGTACTACTAGAGTAGACATCAACACATTAGAAGATACTAAAGGGACAAGAGTAGGCATAGCTAAAGCTTGACCAACAACTGTAATCACATACAAGTGTATAGCATGGGTTCAACCCTGATTGTGATTACTTGTTTGTTATGAATGAATTTAATAGATTTATACAAGGTAGATAGGACTGCACCCATAGCGTGAATCCATGGTCTAACGAGAAGAAGGTTATATGGTAACTTTTCTAACATAACATATACGGGGGTGGGTACAATAATGGGTCCCAACCTTAAAGGAAATACTATCATTCCTAAAGCTTGTCGAATAACATTATCAAGCCCACAAATAACAAGAGAAGAAGCAGCTAGAGAGGAAGAATCAATATTAATCTTAGGTAATAGATCAATGCTACATATATTGAGTGTTGAACTAGCATCAATGAGAGTACATCTAATGCCAATTTTATTAACGCTAAATATGATCATTACAGGGTTCGTTTGCTTTTGTACTTTCGAAGGTGGGAGTTCCTGTAGATAAAATGTAATATTCAACGAATACGTATGAATATGAGCTATCAATGCATTAAAATCTACTGGCCTAGTAGAAGAAGGCAAGAGGATATTTTGCAAGGCTTCCTAAAGCATAACTTGATAAACCAAAGTAGACTGAAGCAAGTCCCACAGTGAGATATTGGTCGGAGTAACACAAAGTTGCTCAATAAGATCGTAATCACCATGTGATTTAGTTGTAGGTTTAGGTACCGAAGGAAGACTTGGTTGTGAAGGTGGCAAAGAAGTAGGTTGAACAACATTTTGTTTGTTCCTTCTAGTCTTATAAGTATGGGCTACAACTCTGTAAGAGGGAGCCTTACAAAGATCAGGAGAATCACTATTAAATGGAACACCATTAATAGAATAAATCCTTTTAGGAAAAGGACTAGCCGAAGTTAGATAAATGACCGATCTCTTAGGACTTTTAGGGGCTGCAGATACATAGATGATATTTACAGATTCCTTACAACTTATAGAGAAATCATTTGAAGAAATATGCTCAGCATCTATCCTTGGAGGATTCAATGTGAGAGGAACTTCATCATTCACTAATACATCATCTCTAGAAGAGAGTGCATTGGAATGAAGAGAATATTCATCATTCACTAGTGCAACATCTCTAGAAGAGAGTGCATTGGAATGAATAGAAGGTAGAGTAATATTAAGAAAAGTATCAATGATTTAATCTTCTTGCAACAAAATATCCTCTGAAGCAAGAGGAATTTCATGAGAAGGATCAAAGATACTGAGTGACATGGGCAAAGCCATGTCACCATCACATGCATGAAATGGAACATCATTAACACTTTGAATAAAATTAGAAATTCAACTAATAAAAGAGGATATTAAATTCATTTTAAAAATAATAAGTTAAATATAATAAACAATGCATAAAAAAGTCAACTGAAGTTCGACACATCACTTTGACAATACGAAATGGGGTTCAAGGCATCACCCCAAATTTTTGTTTGGGGAAGGTGTTTTCACATCAGGTTCACCAAAAGGTAGAGAAGGGGGATTCACTGCTCACGAGTCTCTTTATTCTCAAGAGAGTCCCAGGGAATGAACTTCCCTAAACTACCTCAAGCTACCTCAAGGAATAAAGCAAGAGTTTCAAAATAAAAAATATTAGGTCATCAAGATTTTTCAGACAGACTAACAAGTTCTTGGTCAAGGACTATAGCACAATATACAGACCTCAGTGCGAAGCATTGATGTCCTAGAGGTGCGTTGGCATCTTGTATGGACCAAAAATTGAGAATATCATAGAAAATAACAAAGTGACTACTAACAATCTGATTACTAAGAACTTCCAGAATGTGAGAAATCAAGAGAGAATAATAGAGCTGAAATAAAGTAAATTAAACTAAGTAAAACATAAATGATAAAGCTAAGGAGAAGAAATAAAATGCTTACAACAACCTAAGTGATGAAGCCTCCAACAAGTAGATATCTTCAACACCTACACACACAAGACTGAGGGAAAAATGTTGGGGTTGTTTAGGGGCTTACCTCAGTCAAACCCCTATTTTGGTGTCCCCACCTCCATGGATAGCCAATTATATAGAGAAATAATAATCAAAAATAAAATGAACGCAAGAGTGATAAAAGAAAACCTTGCTCAAGGAGGAGAACCTATATAACAAAATAGAGATGCAATAGATAGGGGATGTGAGAAATCCCAAGATGCTCAAAGAAACATAATAAGAGAGGTATCACCTGCAAGGCTTAAGGAAGCCACAAAGAGAGAGAGAGAGATAGTTGTGAGAGCCAAGACATCAGTATAGAGTGTTGTGAGAACATGAAAGTATTATTGTAGTGAGCTGTAGAGAGTTGTGCAAGAAAGATAACAAGAGAAAAGAGAGTGTATCCAAGAGGTGAAGAATCAGAGAGTCCAAACAGATGAAAGAGATAGATTTAAAAGAGGAAAGAGGGGGAAAAGAAGGTTCTTGAGTTGTTATAAGGTGGCTTGGGCCGTTGCCATTGACAAAAGTAGTTGACAAGTGGCAAGGACTCAAAAATGATCATTTGAACGTCAAAATACATTACAGGAGGCTAGCACAACATGTGGACGTCCACACGGCATGCTAGTGTCCAGACACATCACGCTACAAAACGATGAGAATGGGAAAAACACAAGGTTGATGTAAAGCTAACGCACAAAGGTAGCTATTGAAAAGGGGTCTTGAGCATCCTGAGAGAGAAAAAGGTTGATGCAAGGGCTTAAATGATCCTACACAAGTTCTAAGGGAGCATAGACACTAAAGTGGATATAAGAATGCATGTGAAATTGCAAGGGGTGCAATTTCATGACACTACAATTATATGGTGTGAGGAAAGGAACTATTAATTGATCCATTAGTAAAGATAGAGAAGAACAACTAATAACAAATGTTAACAAGGTAGAGCATGTTAAGGAGGAGAAATAATAGAATCAATGGGAGTTTAGAGGAAAGAGACAAATTTTAGGTGGTCTAAAATTAGTAAATATAATAATAACTAGAGGTGTAGGAAAATGAAAAAATCTTGATATAAGATTTACTAAAAATACATTTCATTTACTAAATATTTACATATACAAGTTGTGAGTTAAGTTTAATATATATTTTTTTAAATCTTTAATTATACTATTTTTTAAATATTTATATATCTAATAAATATTTTGAACTATATATTTATAGAGAACATAAATTCTAATAAATTTTTATATCAATTAAATTTTTTATTAATAAAATTTCAATTAATTTTATATAAATGAAATATTTTCATTATTTTTCAAACTTTTAATAAATTATATATAAATTAAATATCTTTATCATTATACTATTATTCAATAACATTTATAGATTTTACTAATAACCTTCTATTCTCATAATTAAAATAATATAAAACCACTATTAAATTATCAAGGCAAATAATAGAATAAAACTTCAAATAAAATAAAATTTTGTAACGTTACAAAACTATACAAAAATAAAAAAGAAGAAAAGCTTAAATGAATATTTTAAAATAGTTTGAGGTCAATATGAATGTCTACTAGGGGAGAGGGGTCCATAGTGGAGCACCCTAACTTCGTGTTTCTCAAAATCCTATGTGGACATTTCAAATTATTCCCAATTTTGTACAACAGTTTATTTGGCAATTCACATGCTTCTATATTTTGTTTGAAGGCCACATCATCAAATATGATGCCACATCAGCATGTTTTTTGTTGAGGTATCTAAAAAGGCCCAAAAAAAAGTGATACCGATAGTGGTGCACTAAGTCATGTTTTATTGGTGGGTTGATGTGGCATCACATGATTTGTTAGTTTGTGTACTTTATAGATAAAAAGTACTTTGCAATTGGATGTTAAGGTGCTCTATTATGGGGTCCACTGAGTACTACTTTTATCCTCACTATTGGACTCTGTTCCATTATAGGCCCCTCTCCCCTACACTCATCTTCATGAATAAAATGATATATCTGAGACGCTTTTTATATATATCATTAAAAATATATGTTCGTATAAAACCACTATTAAAATATCAAGACAATTAATCAGAATTTTTTCAAAAAATTTAAATAAAATAAAATTTTGTAACGAACAAAATTATAATAAATAAAAGAAAAGAAAAACTTAAATGAATATTTTAAGATAGTTTGAGATCAATATGAATGTCTACCACACTCATCCTCACGAAAAAAAGATACCATGTAATAATTAGAATAGAGTGGGTGCATGAGATTTCATATTATATGACAGAGGAAACAGAATGCTTCGTGCTTACTCATTCCCGTTAAGGATTTCGCCAGAATGAAATGAAACGTTGTGGAGAGCTCTTTTCCACTCCTGGAGCTTTTCTGAACTGTACCTCTTCTTCCTTTCATGCTCGGAAAATGCATGAGCAAAGGTTCCTTGCATGTAGCGGACATCACTGGGCTCAACACCACAGAAAACAGGAATAACTTTGTTGCCAGTTTTAAGCATAAAGGACAGTTCGGCCAAACACCAGGGAGACTGTGCATAATTGGGTGAAAGTATGGCAATATGAAGGAGAGAGGTACGCATGGCCTCTTCTATTTCAGATGGTATGAAATCACCCAGTTCAAGCACCTCTTTATCCAGAAAAACATGAAGTCCCATGCCATGTAGGGTAGTGTAGATAGAAGAGGCCAGCGTGTGTTTGGTGTCAGTACCACGATGGTTAATGAATACATCGCAAGGCACTTTGTTTGATGCGGATGTAGATGGCGGTGCAATTTCCTCAAAAGCATTGCTAATCTGCTCAGCTGTTGCCATTGCAATAAAATACGTGAAACAAACGAGCTTATGAATGGAAGCGTGCTTAGGCTTTGATGATCAGAAAGGCGAAGCCAGGAATCTGAAGAAGAGAGACGATAAATTCTAAAACGAGCAATAGGTTGAGTGAATAAATAAAGTTCTCGAGTAAGTGGGTAGAAATAATGCGGGGAAGAGGTCAAGGGGGAAACAACAGGGAAGGCGTTTGTAGACAACGCGTGAGTACGGACAGAAGTGTATCCAATGTATCTTCTGTACGCTGTTTCTACAGAGTTGAATACGTGACAGCTTTAGCCCAACGCCACCGGAAATAAATTCGTGGAATCTGCATCTGTCTTCTTCGCCATGTCAGGAATGTGTGGAATCTTGTTGTGCAAGTTTCGATTGAGAGGAAGGGAAAAGATAACTTAAGATCTAATCAGTGTTCATGTTTACTATTTAGTTTTTTATTAAAAAAGGTGGTAGAGATAGGACACAAATTCACTTTTTAAATTTCAAATTTCAATGGTAATCAAAATGGTATAACAAAAAAATTATTGTTAATAAAAGATATTATAAAAAACATTTCATTCTTATTTATATTCAAACCATTTCAATTAAATATTACTATTTGTTGTTCACTTGAATGGATATTTTAAATTGGTCACTTCACTACAATTGTAGTTTCAAGATATAATTTGTCTCCTTGTTAGGTACAAGCCCACTTGGACCTTGAAAGTAAGATTACACCACTTTGTAGGCCTTGCTTTATTACTTCATAGGTGACAAAGAAAAATGGGTCTTTGTTTCATGTGATACTCCATGTGGACCCCACAAGATAGGGTGCTCCACTATGGGGCCACAATAATGGTTGCTTTTTTTTTCGTTATGCATTACTTTGTCTCTATTATTTTGGCTTTTATATATTTATTATTTATCTACTATAGGCCTTATTTATTTTGTTTCTTTGTGATTATTATAATCTTGAAATGCATAGTAATGATCGGTAGAATGTCCATTTCAATGCTTATTTTTATTTTTCTCTAAATTTAAACTAAAGAAATTCTAAAGATTCTAAATTTCAAGATTGATGCTAAAGGGTGCTTGTTCCAATAGTTTGATTTGTAGAATGGTTCTTAATATGAGCCAATTTCATTTTTTAATAGTCCATTTGTAGTTTTTATATCTCTGTAGATGAACAACAAAGCCCATATGCAAACCCAAAATGACACAAAGGACAACACTACCTCCATGCAAAAGAGCAGTACGCTTCCCACTAGAGGAAGAAACTCAAGATTTTAGTGAGGTCACTCCATAACCATTCAAAGTATTTGTTCAAGTGAATGCAACTTCTAGAACTAAGAAGATTGAAATGTGATAAGAGTGGGCCAAAGAGGACATGGATTCAATCTTAAAGATGTCAAAGATAATGGGAGCTCAACAAGGAGTGAAACAAAGAAATGGGAATCCCTAATACCACACTCAATAATTGGTTAGGTGCTATTACTTCAACTTAAAATAAAATTCCTCCTATAGTCCTAAAATCAAAAGAAGACACATTAATTGTTGAATGGTCTACATAGATGGTTGTAATGGACCACATAATTGAGATTATCAATCTCAAGATAGAAGTTACATGAATTACCAAACATGACCTAACCAATTTAAGGATGGATTTCTTGGTAAGTCATGGTGGATCGGTTTTAAGAAGTGTCACCCTAAACTCACTTTGAGGATAGTGAATAACCTTTATATAGATATAGCACTAAACCTCAAGCTTGTAGTTTTATCCACATTATACACAACATGCTATAGAAAGATTGTGATGTCAATACATATGGTCCTCAAAGAATATAAAATTATGATATGAAATTGGCATTAAAGAAACTAAAATTTGGAGCAATGCAAGTGTTGGCCAAAAGAGTTAGTTGCAATGTTTCCTACATCATTCCAGGCAATGGGTTACCATTTTATGTTGTGTGAATAATGTCAATCAAAGCATACCAAGTTTTTATTTGTTAAAGGATAAAAAAGAAACTAAAAATAATATTGGTAACTATGAACCAGTTGTTTGTATGGTTGTCCAACCCCATGCATGGATGACTAAAGAATTATTTATGAAATAAGTGTTTTAGTTTGCAAGATCTATTCCAATTGGTGTCTCGCCAACCGATCAACACTTACTATTTTTTTATGGTTGTGAAATCCATATTACTATAATGACAATCCAAGAGGGAAGGTCATTCGGGATTGACTTTCTAATATTACCATCTCACACTTCACACTTGAAATATTGTCAATAGATGTTTTTTTCTTTTTTGGACATTCAAATCATATTCAAATTTGAAAGAGTAGTGTGGCTAGCCAAGTTTCCTAATATTTAAATTAAGAGGGTAAAATTGGCAATACTTGGTAGTAGGGAATTTAGAAAATACAATTGCCTATTATAAACATCACAACAAGATTCAAGGGGATAGGAATATGGACACTTAATCCTAATGCATCATTGAGGAAAGGTATCCTAGTGACACATTTTAGATTAATATACATGATAATGCTTATGTAGTGTAGAAAATTCTAAGCCTTAACAATTGATTTTTCAGAATTAGAAGTGGTAAATAACCTGCTTGTAGTAGGGGAATTACATCCTACAACACTTGAACCATGGGTACAAAAATATAATAATACACCTAAAATTAATTCTTTGGAGGGTGAAGTTTATGTTAAAATAGGAGACTCGATATGATCAATATGAACATGGAATTATTCTTCCATCCCACCCAAGCCAACCATCATGGTTATTAGAGGGAATTACAAATTTGAGAATTAACTTACATTCATAGCAAGAAGAAGATGCAAGTTTTCCTTCCCATATCTCCCACCCACAATGAATGAGTCTAAAATGGTACACACTATATTGATTATAGAGGTTGGGATATGGATATAAAGCTATAGTTTTGGTATAAATTCAAGATAATGGGATAGTTATCAAAAAAAATCAATATACCACCAATACAAAATTGAATAATTCATTGGGTTTCCAAACCAACTTAGACTTCAAAAAATCCTCAAACTGCCTATTCACATTGTCAATGAAAGATCGAGCAATACAAAGGACAATGGGATTTCTTTGTGTTGGAAATCTCAACTCCTAACATTATATGGTTACATGAACCTTTTGATGGAGCAAGAGCAAAGGAATGAAATAGAAATAATGTGAAGAGTTGAAATTAAGAAAGAGAGAAAAATAGAGGAGAGAAAAGCATCACAACTTGTTGCAAGAGAATAAGAAGGAGCAATAAAAGATAGATAGAGGCCTTCAACAATAAGAAAGAGAATAAAAAAATATTAAAGAAAGGTAGTAAACAATCAAAAATGGTGCAAGTGAGAATCCCAAGGGACCAACAAAGAAGGGAAAAATAATTTGAGTTGGAAAGGAGGAATTTAGAAAGACCAAGGTGTTTAAGAAATCTACTAAAACCTTTATCTAAACATCGTGCATTATTTAGGGATATGATGAACATCCATGTCCCTCGCTATTCTAGTACAATGAATTACATAGGTTTGATCTCATCAAGCATGTAAATAGCACTCAAATTCCAAGTCTAACCCCATCTCATGTAACTAGCACTCCAATTCAAGGTCTGACCCTATCTCATGTAACTAGCACTCCAATTCCACCAATAAGGAAGGAGAACATGGGTGGTATAACTTTGTAAATAAACTAGAAAACACCAAGATCTATCACATCAATTCCATTGTCTTTTCCCTTATGGTTTTAGTTAAAAGGGTTGTCTATTTTTTTGAATGCAATCATTGTACATAAACAAGTTTGATATTATAGCCTAGGGAGACATATTTTTGCATGTTGTATGTCATTTGAACTATAACTACCATCAATTATGTATTACATATTTATGGCTACCTTTTTCCAATGAAATATGTTGATATATTCAATCAATAACATTTCAAATGTGTCTTCCATTTTTAATGATTTTTTTTATGTAATTTACAGTCAATGATTCAAGGCAACTATGAATCCCAAATTCTCAACATGAAAATTCTTTGTGTACAATCCACTCATATGTTGATTAAAAATATATCTAGGGAAGAGGGCCACATAGTGGGGTATCCTATCTTATAGGGTCCACATGGATCACCATGTGAGATGAAGACCATTTTTTTTCTCATTGTTCATGTAGTGAGATGGAAAAGTTAAAAATCTTCTTTTCAAGGGTGTCCTAGTTATCTTCCACATGGAGGATGGTGAGAAGAGGAGACTCCACATTTTCTTGTACCATTTTAAATGTTGACTAAAGGAGGATCACAAGGATCCCTAGTTGTAGTTCCCAATTGCCCTAGTACGTTTAGACCATGTTGCAAGATCACAAATGGATCGACATGTTTTAATATTCAAACATGTTAACATTTATCCCTCATCACCTCACACTGCATTTATAACCCATCACATTGACTTCATACCCTTTCACATTTTTATGTTTTGGATGGCACCAATTTTTGAAATGATGAAACCTTTAATAATACCTATTGTAGCATTAATTTCCCACCATTGCTTCATTACCGACCCTCTTCTTCTTGAAAGATCATTTGGTTTGGCACTAGAATTTTTCTATTGTCTTTTCTCCATGGTTTGAGTGAAAAGGTTGTCTATTTCTTGTACTATAATCATTATACACACAATTTTTTTATTGTAGCCTAGGGAGGCATGTATTAAAGATTTATTTCTACCATTTTCCAGTAAAATTTGTCAATATATCCAATCAATAGTATCTCATATATTTATTTTACATTTTTCAATGAAATGTTTTTTGTAATTTGATAATGA
Organism: Sequoiadendron giganteum; assembly: GCA_007115665.2. Taxonomy (NCBI): domain Eukaryota; kingdom Viridiplantae; phylum Streptophyta; class Pinopsida; order Cupressales; family Cupressaceae; genus Sequoiadendron; species Sequoiadendron giganteum. Next base: position 197,087,234 of record CM021100.1, on the reverse strand, counting down.
TGCAAGGAAACCATGAATCCAAAATTCTCAACAATAAAACTATTTTTTTACAACCAACATAAAAATTATTTGTGTACAACCAAAATAAAACTTAAAATTGATTTGGTTGAATACATTTTTGGTTAGGAGTCTTAAATTTTTATCCTCTTGTTGGTTTGTAATTGAAATTGAATTTTTTGGATTGCTTCATGTGAGATGAGTGGATAGATTTTATGGATGTTAAAAAAATAGAAGTTGGTAATAAGTTTTATAGTTGATTGATTTATGTTCACCTATTATGATGGCTTGACTAGTAAGATTTACACATTTCGATGTAGTGTTAGGACAATTAATATGTTTTTGTTTTCAAGTGTCATGTATCCATGACAACTAAATTGTTTCTTATTCATATGCATAATTAATATTAGAATATGGGTTTTAAATGTTTTAAATAGGAAATGTGTAAATCAGTGTAAGCTTCTAATGAAATATATCTCATGCCTATACAATTGTAAACTTTATAATATATTTAAACATTGTACAATATAATATTATGAATTGGTTACAAATTGGTGCTCATATGGAAATTTGTCTACTTCTTAACAAGTTCATTAGTAAAATGTGGAAGTTGTAGTAGGACATAATCATGGTCCTAGAGACCTTCAATAGTGATTTAACTCAACTCAATTATTGTAAGAGTTTGATTCAACTATCCATTATTGGAAATAATATTTACCATAACCTAAAGAAGTTGGTTTGTAGAGAGAACCCCTTCTTGTTGATCTAGCGATAGGTTACAAGATATGACATGCCTTGGAAGGTGAGATTTGAAAAATGCGTTTTCCTTTACATGCAGATTAGTCTATTCTAGTTTACCAATAGATAACTTTGATTATTTATCAATTTTATTATAGTTTCTTCTTCAATTGGCCTTGGGGGAAGCTATAGATATTTTGAATTTAAAGCAATAATTTTTGTAATCCACTTCAAACTTTTCTTTATAGTCAATTTTAAGGAATATATTTATTTGGTGGTGTAGCTAATATAGTTATAAGACTCTACTATTTGTAGGTTAAAAGGAGAAAGATACATATCATTTTATATGACCAAGCCTATTTAAAATCTAAATCCTACATCACAATACATGATTTATGAAGACCCAATTTCCCATAATGTTCCCCGAAACCTAAGTTGTAGAAACGCCTAGTTTAGTAAATGTAAATAAAACCCAAAACTTTAAGAAACTTAAAAAAAACTTTAAACAACTTAAACACAATAACTACTAAGTTATATGGGTCATGCAAGATCATGGGGTTCCAAACTAGGCCCCTAAGTGGTAATAAAAATTTAGAAAAATAGAGTTATGCAACTTGACATACAAATTTGAATAGGTTATTAACACAATTTGAAAAATATGTAAGAACAAAATTTGTAGCAAATTGAATGCAGTTTCTAAGCTACTTCTCTTTTTTTGGAAAAAAGTAAATCTATTTGGTGAAAATTTAAAATTTCAATGCAGTAACTTACTAAATTTTTTAGGAAAAAATAAAAAGTAGTTGTTTGTCTGGCCACCCTAATGGGGAGACAAAATAAATATTTTTCCAAATCTTGCAATACACGTAGAGGAAACATGCCTGAATGTAATGCATATTTTTTGTAATTTTTTTGCAAGTAAATATTTAGTTATGAATTTTCTAGTGGGAATTTTTTAAAATATTAAAAACCATTTGTCCGGCCACCCTAACTTGGTTAAAAAATTAAGAAATTTAATTTTTTTAAACTATAATTTGTGAAGCATAGTGTTTGACGCATCTTTCAAATTCAAAAAATATGTAACCATTTAAAAGTTATAGATGTTTTTCAATTAGCCTATCCATTAGGGCTTTACACATAGTGCATGTTAGAAATCAATAATTATTACCTATTAAAGTCAAAATAAAGCATATCTTATATCGGTAGAATGTTGTCAATTTGTTGAACAAACCCTTTCATTTCATCAAAATCAGATGGAAAAAAGTTGTCATCACAAAGGGTGAAGTTCAAAAAAACTTGCAACCCATGTAAGCACATTGGGGATGTTGCCTTTTCAGGTTGGTAGCCCCCAAGCCAAATATCGAAACAAAACATATATTTGTTATTTACGTGCTTAAAAACAGATATCTGTTTGTTAAAGAAAAAATATTAATATATAAAGATCAGTATATATTAAAATTTAAGATGTTATAATATTAATATTAATATAAATCCATTAATATATTAATTTTAATATATAGAGAAAAAAAATTACCCATAATGAAACAAGTACCTATGTTATCAATAACGGATATCTGTTTTACAAAATGGATATCCATTATTTCAAACTTAAGAAATCTATTATATATTAAATATTATATATTATAACTTATATATTATATTATATATTATATATTATATATTATATATATTAAATATATTATATATTATGTAGTATATGATATATTGTATATAATATTGCATATTAATATTATTTTTCTAATAAATGTTATATATTATAGACAAATATTTATATATATTAATTTACATTTTATATTATTATATATTGTATTATTAAAAAATCTAGATAGAGAAATGGAGATAGGGAGAGAGAGATAGAGAGAGTTAGGGAGGAAGGGAGGGGTAGGTGGAGAGAGGTGGGGTAGGAGAGGTAGGGAAAGAGGAATAGAGGGAGAGACATAAAGAGGGGAGGGAGATAGGGATTGGTAAGGTGGGAGGGAGAGAGGAAGGGACAAAAAGAGGGAAGGAGGGAGATAGTGAGAGGTAGGATGGGAGGGATATAGGGATTGGTACTTGGTGAGAGGGGGGGAGATAGGGATTGGTAGGTGGGAGGGAGAGAGGAAGGGACAAAAAGAGGGAAGGAGGGAGATAGTGAGAGGTAGGATGGGAGGGATATAGGGATTGGTACTTGGTGAGAGGGGGGGAGATAGGGATTGGTAAGGTGGGAGGGTGAGAGAGGGAAGGAGGGAGATAGGGATTGGTAGGGTGGGAGGTAGAGAGATAGAAGGAGATAGGGAATGGTATGGTGGGAGGGAGAGAGAGAAGGAGATAGGGATTGGTATGGTGGGAGGGAGAGAGAGAAGGAGATAGGGATTGGTAGGGTGGGAGGGACAAAGAGAAGGAGATAGAGATTGATAGTGTGGGAGGGAGAGAGAGAGAAGGAGGGATATGTGGAGGGAGTCCATGTTTCATGCCTCAAGAAGGCACTTGGGAATAATATTGTTGTCTCTATTGATTTACCTCCATTGGATGAGGAAGGGCAATTGGTTTTGGTGCCAAACGTAGTCATTGATTTAAGAGAGCATTCTTTGAGAAGGAGGTCTATCAGAGAGTATTTGGTGAAGTGCAAGAATTTTTCAATTGAGGATGCTACTTGGGAGGATGAGTAGATTCGGTAGCATCTAGACTTGTGATTGCTTGGGGATAAGCAATATTGGGGTGGGAGGACTATAATGTCCCTTTCTCAATACTAGGCATTTCTATAACTGTTAGCCTATTTTCGAAGATTTGTAGGCTACTCAGAAGCATTTTACGGTTTCTAAGATTCTTGGAGGTTTCTCATCAGTTTTTTAGGACTTTGTTGCAAGAGTTTTCTAGAAGGGTTTCTAGGTCTTTTTGGGGTTTTTTTGAGAACCTTGGTAGGCAAGCACTACTATTTTTAGCAGTGTCTATTTTTAGTAAGTCACTATTGCTTCTTAGAATGTGCTTATTTTGAGATTGGAGTCACTATTTTTAGCAGTATGTTATTTTTAGTAAGTGTTATTTTTGGTAGTGGTCTTGGAAATAGTTCAATACAAGGTTACTATTTATGGCAGTGGTGGCAGTTGCAGTGGTTAGTATCCTGGTATTTTTAGCAATTGGCTTCTCCACCATCCTTGGAGTTCAAAAATGGAAAGGGTGGTAACTTAAGTTTATTTTATAATGTTAAGTCACTTTTTGACCCCCACACCTAGGATGATCAACTTAAGTTGTTTTAAAAGGGGGAATATGAGTTGGACGCCAAGTTTGAGGACTTAAGCATTTTAAAAGTTAAATTTGTGCATATTCAAAGGTGGATGCCAAAAGTGAAGGGGTTAAGTTATTTTAATAAAATATATTATTCTCCAAATGTGACATCCCATTTTGAGAGGGAAAATAAATTCAAATTCTTGGGTCTCAAAGGCTATATGATTCCCTCACTTGCTCTCATTTGTTCATGCTAATTTGATGTAATAAAGTGTTTTCAAAATGCAAAGTGATCTCCTTGCGATTTGAGGATGAAATCCCTCTAAGTCGACTTTAGTTTTGAGATTGAAAGATATCTCCTAGCTTAATAGTAATGTAGCTCCATCTCAAGGGTTGCATTTGAGCTTACTATGGTGATGGATATCTCATTCCTTTCAATACCTACTAGTTTTGATGTCTTCTAGATATATTTTGGTGTGTGTGTGATGGTTTGTAGCTTTGGAGGCATTTTGGTGTGTTATATTAGACTTTGACATTGCTGGTTCATGCCTAGTTGATCCACCTTTTTTCTCACATTGAAAAAAGAAGTGAATATCATTTTGTGGGTGTTGGTTCATCATTCTTCTCATGCTTGGGTGCCACTTTTCTCAAGGTTTGGTAATTTTTGATTGAGAAATGGATTTTTAAGAGCTGGTCGACCTACCTAGGAGGTCGCACCACTTGGCCAATGGTGTCTTTGGTTTCATGCCCGTGCTAATTAGTCTTGTTTGTGGTGGCTTACTACCTTTTTTGGAATTCCTAGCATTGTGGAATCATTTGCAAGTGGTTTGGTGAGATACCGTTGAGTATTAGAGGAGATATGCTTATTTCATGAGGGTTGGTTGGGGTTTCATCCTTGTTGTTTGTGCACATCAAATTGTTGCACCAGTCATATTAGACCCAATACTCCTTTAGATCTTCTCATATTTTATGATGCCTAATTGTTCCTATGTTGCATGGATTGTTTATTGATTCAATGGGATATCATGTTGACTTGATGATCTCATAATATATTGTACTGAACACTCATTGTAATGTTGAATTGGTAGTACTAATCAGTGATTTGACTCTTGTTATTTTGGATACTTACCCCACTAAACAAGTGGTGCTCCTGATAAATAAGTGGTTGAGATTTATTTATGTTACTTGCTACTCTCTCTGAATAAGAGATCAAGTTCTTTATTTACTTTTTTTTTATTGCCTGTTGAATAAGCGGAGGTTGGTCAACTTGTTGTCAAGTGAATTTTCCTTGTAATTCTTGCTGAATAAGTGGATGTTTACTTTCATGCACTTGATTATGATTACTCACCCAACTGAAGAAGTGGTAGCTTAGAGGATTTTCAATATTGTAAGCCAACCATCGTATGATCTCACCTTGCCCACATCGAGATCTGGGTAATCAAAAAGTGGAAGATGTTCAATTCCAATTAGCTTATCTTTCTAGTAATTGAAAGATCCCCTTTTCATTGTATTATCACACCTTTCCCACACTAGGATTTGGGTGATTAGAAAGTTGAGGGTTTCTTATTTAGTTGCTTATCTTTGCATTTTAGCTAACACTAACGGGTGAAATTTGTGGAAAAAATTAGAGTGGATATTATATAGGAATGTGTCAGGTACAATAAACTACCAACCAACTGCATGTATAATGTAGCATCTATTGAATGAGTAGAAAAAGTGGAAGTTAATACAATACCCGACTGAAATAGTGTGGGGGCAGGCTTGCAATCGAGCATACCAAACCTCTAAAGCATATCAAGAGCATACTTTTGCTGAAATATGGATATCCCCTTTGAAGATTAAATAACTTGTTGAACCACCAAAAACATTTACAAACAAGGGAAAGATGATTCCCTCAAATAGGATCCTAGGGTTTTTTTTCACCTAAGGAGCACTTGGTTTGGGAATGGCTCTCTTTCCACTTTGGTGATATGCTTTTGGGTGAGTTCATTCAAAGGGGGGAGATTGATGTACGGTTGTGTGTGTGTGTGTTGAGTGTGCCTAGATGAAACTAATGCTAATTAAGAAATGTAAAGAAAGCAAATGTAAACTAAATGTAAGCTAACTAAATGACCTAAATGCATGTAAAAAAGAAGGAAACTGGAAATTTTAGAACTTGTCACCTGGGTATTTGAAGTTGTAGATGAGGAGTCTCAGAATATTCTGGAAATTATTTGAAATTAGCAGAGGGACACTTATACCAAGTGGGGCGACCTAGTCCTCTTCCCCAGAAAGTTTTCCAGAACAAGTTTCTTCCAAAAGGGTGTCCAAATCCACAAAAATCCCTAAAAAGTAGCCTTAGAGGGACTAGGTCGCCATTGTTGGTGACCTAGTCCACTTTTGAGTTTTTGAGAATCTGGAAGTGGAGGCTGGAGTCTTTGGTTTGCACTTTAGTTCCCGATAGGTGTCTGGTTCAAGTTCTACAAAAAATGGGCTGAATGGGGTCTCCAAACTTCAACTAGGGCTTTGTTGACTTGAATGCCTTTGATGAGTTGAGAACACCTTCCTAACTCCTTTCTCCTTGACAAATATGCATACAAAAACCTGCAAATCACACATGCAAAGAGGAGACAAAGGTTAGGGTTAGAGATTAGGGGTTTTCCTTAGTCAAACCCCTTTGATGATAATCAAATCCAAATGAGAAACAAGGAAACGAAAGGATGATTGAATGACAAAGAAAATACAAACACTTACCAAATCCTTTGTTGAAGATGTCTACAACATGCAAGGATCAACTCCAATGGAGGTTGCTTGTGATGCCTTGTGCTTGATTGCTTGCTTGGGAAGTTTGAGTGCAAGAGTGCTTGTGAAGATTGAGTGAGTGTGAAAAAATGATCTTAGGAGAGGTCAAAATGAGGGTGAAAACCCTTACTTATACATGCTAAACCCTAATTTTCTCGAAAATGACACATGATAGGCCGAACTTAGGGTTTTGGGGGGGCAAATTCCTGCAAGATTTATGTTTTAGTTTTGAATTTTTTGCCAAAAGGGACTAGGTCGCCCAAGGTGGCGACCTAGTCCACTTAGGAAAATTCAAGTGGTCGTCAAGAATAAAATGATGTTAAATGATGTTTATCAGGTTTGCCTCTTGAAACACACTTAAGTAGGGACTAAAAGTACATTAAGGGGATAAATTAGCATAAGAAAAGGGTTAAATTAAGGGGGATAAGCCTAGATAAGTGTGAAAATGCATTACAATACTTTACAACACTTTGTCTCAAGGCTTAGAAAGATGTAAAAGGGTGTTGTTTAGGTGAATTGTGTTGAAAGGGTCTTAGAAAAGTGAGGAAATTTGTCACAACACTTCACAACACCTTAGTAAAACACCATTAGGTTAGTGTTGAATTGCAAGCTTACAAGATTGAATCAGGGGAAAACAAGGCCAAAATCCAATAGAAAGGGCCAAAATGAGTGAAAAAGTGCCAAAGTCTACACTTTTTGGCAACACACTTGTAAACCAAGAAAGTAATGTAGAAGGATGAGATCTATCATCTCAAACTACTCCATCAAAGCTCTTTGAACACTTTGAATCATGGAGGATGAGCTACTTGTAAGAATCAAATCATCTACATATAGCACTAGAATCAAAAGATCACCCTCATGTCTTTGAATATACACTATGGGATCAAAATGACATCGTGTGAATCTAGAAGAAAGAAGAAAAGATTCCATCATCTCATATTTGAGACCATATAATGAACAACAAAGTTTGCAAACTAGTGAAGATTCCTTCACAAACCCCTGTGAATGCTCCATATAAATCTCCTCATGAAGGTCACCATGTAGGAAGGAACTCTTCACATCCATTTGAAATACTGTCCATCCCTATGAAGCTGCTAGAGAAAGTACAAGGCAAATAGAATCCATCTTGGAAATAGGAGCAAAGGTCTCAGGATAGTCAATACCCTCAAATTGAGAAAACTTATTTGCAACAAGATGAGCCTTATACTTATCAATGGAACCATCTGCAACATATTTGACATGGGACACCCACTTACACCGAACCAACTTTCTTCCCTTAGGAACAGGAACTAGATCCAAGTTATTATTCTTCATCAGTAAAGAATAATCCCCCCTATGGCCCTATCCCACTTAAGATCACCTGTCGCATCTGAAAACTTTTGAGGATCATCCAAAATGGCATGACTCAAAAGACTAGAACCTAATGTTTGTGAATGAGTATGATGGGAATCTGAAGGATCACCTGCCAGAGATCCAGCTACATCAAGAGTATTGTGAGCCCACTTGGGTAAAGGGTGAATATCTGGATATGGTGGTGAAGGTGGATCATCATCATCATCATCATCAAGAGATGAAGTGGGGGGAGTAGGAAATGAGGGAGAAGTTGTTTATGAAGAAACCATATGAGGAAAGCGCTCATTAAAGTAGACATCTCATCGAAATAATACCTCTCTAGAATCAAGATCAAACAACCTGTATGCCTTAAAATCCTCACTACGAACAACTCTAAATGAAGATACATCAATTTTGACATGGATCCAAGCATCCTCAGGATTCATATGTCATGAGGCATCTGATTCTAAATTTAATTGGCACAATTCATTGCCTAAACCCAGAATGAAGAATCCATATCTCATTACTGAATCATACAATTGGCCATCTCTCGTAAAGTTTTGTTATTTTTCTCAGCAACACCATTTCGCTAAGGGGTGTAAGGAACTGTAAGCTGATGTTGCAAACCATGCTCAATAAAAAATTCCCTGAAAGCTTGATTAACATACTCCCCCCATTATATGTGTATTTGCATGATGGAAAGACCAAACTACTTCTCCACAAATACCTTGAAGATCCTGAAGGAATCAAAGACTTCACTATTGTACTTAAGAAAGTACACTCATGTACGCCTAGCTCAAATTCATCAATTTAAATGTGAGCACATATTTGGCCCCTAAAAAAGGAGTCAAAAAGGACATAAGGTCGCCATGTACCAACTCTAAGGGTGCCTTAGCACGTGCAACTCTACTCATAGGAAAAGAATCCTGGTGGTGTTTGCCAAGAACACATCCTCAACAAACACCATCAGTACATGAAATATTAGGGAGCCCAAACACCAATGCATGTGTGCTCATCTATTGGAGATATTTATAATTGACATGGCCAAAATGCTCATGCCGAAGCTTACTCTCTGAATCTGCATGTTCTATGAGAGATGAAATAGAACTAATTGAGCTTAGAAATCCATCAAATATGTATAGTTGTGATGCAGAATCAACACTCCTAGTAGTCGCAACAAGATCATAATCACGGAGGTCTCAAATAACCACATCATGTGGTGAGAACTCAACTATCCAACCAGTGCCAGAATGAAAAATCTAATAAACTAAGATAATTTTGGTTGAAATGTCAGTAACACCAAGTACATTCTAAAGACAACTACCTTCTAGCTAAATAGAACTTAAACCCAAAACTGAAAGCTGAGTAGAGTCACCAACTGCAATTTGTGAAGTTCCACAATGTGAAAGAGTGGTAAAAAAATCCTAGGTATGTGTCATGTGGTGAGAAGCACCATAATCAAGTATCCATGTAGATGCTAAAGTTAAGGCCCATGGAAAAAGAGTATGAGCTTTCTCTATATATGTGAAAGGAGAATGAGGTGTTGAGATGTTATGCTACTGCATGGCTTTCTTCTAAAGCCTCTAATATCTTCCAACATTTGGTAACTATATGTCCTTCCTTTCTACAAAAATGGCAAGGTTCACCTAATTTCCTCTTTGTCTTAAAGGAAGACTCACCAAACTTAGAAGAATTATCATGCTTGGGATTAGAATATGGTTTTTGTTCTCAATTTGGAGGTGGCTTGGAAGGATTCTCACTACTTTATGAATCTATCTTAGGCTTATGTTTCTTCTTTTGTTTCCCATTAGATGGTTGAGCTATCGAGCCATGGTTTTTCAAACTTGAAAGAGCATCCAACTAAACCAACTTTGACTGTTCCCATGTCAAATGCTCATAGAAAACCTCAAAGGGAGGCATGATAAAAGCATTACCCAAAACATCCATGGTAGAGTAAAATGTGGAAGAAAAGACCTAAAATGGGCCTCAAAGCCTAGACAAAATTAGGTAATGCACTCTGTGTCAGTTTTATTCTTCCCAAAACCTTGTAAAAGTGATTTGAGGGACTTAAATTTTACTAGAAAATCCTCAATGGAGGAGAAGGAATTAGGTACAAAATAAGTCAACTCTACCTCAATCTAAAGTTCTCAAAACTCATTGATGGTGCCAAAAGATCACTAAATTTATTCCACATAGCTCTAGGAGTAGTGCATTTATATCAAGATGAAAGAGTAGGCTGTCTAAAACATGGAGTGAAATCAGTCACATGGCCTCATCCATCTTGTTCCTATGCTGAAGAATAACAAACTAATGATTCAATCCTAGTTGTACTCGATCCAAAGTGGATGCTAAACCCTTGGACATGAGTAATCTGGCCATATGAGCTTTCCAAATGTGATATTTGTGTGGCGTTAAACATTCAACTAAAAGAGGTGTCTATCATGGTGCTTATAGTTTTCAAAATAATGTTTGAAAGGTTTTTCTATTTTGTAATGTGAGTAGATACAAAAAGAAAGAAAAATACCCCCCACAACACTAAAAACCAAACCCCAATACAACTCTGAAAGCATAAAATGTGAAAAAAAATTGAAATTCACTTTATATAATTATTTTTGTACATGGCAAGTTTTTTGGAAAAAATGGTTTATAGATCTAGATAGAGCACTAAAGCACCTTTTTGATGCCTATTTGTTTGTAGAAAATAAAGCTTGTGTGCCTAAGTTATTCCCTTGGATTATGCCCCTAGAAACATAGAAAAGAAGATATGTATTGAAGTGATTGTAAAACCTTTGTTGGGAAAAAATCAAGAAACAATATATGCACCACTAGATTGGGCTTGGAACCAACTTTCCAATGTTATAATTTTTTCAAAAAATTTACAATCGACACCCAAGTTATACCCGATTTTGTGAAAGTTGCACAATCTGCCTTAAAAGAGCACTCAGGGGGCTAAAAAAGGCTCGGCCCTTGGGCATATGGGTGCCCAATTATAGGGGTCAGGGGGCTTCGTCGAGGGCCCCTGGTCACTGATATGACCAGGGGTTGGCAATTTAGTGTGAGCAAAAGACCAGTGACACTACGATGAAGCAATTGTGGTGGTGGTAGAGTTGAGTGGCGATGAAGGAAATGCCAAGGAACATTCCCTGAGCAATTAATAACCACCTAGATTTTTTTTAAAAGCTCACCAATTTTATTTTTTTTTAAATCCATTGTAATTAAAAAAATTGCCAAATTTTTTTTATAAACCTTCAATTTTTTTGTAGCCAAGCGCTTGCATATGATTAATGGCATCATACAAATACAGTTATATAGACGTGTACGGTTGTATGGTTGCATACAACTATATGGCCACATATGGCTGGATGGATCCATATGGCTCTATATATTTGTACTAAATTCTTTTTCTCGTAAAATGTGTCCAAAAATTTACCTCCAAATTTCAACTTCTTCATTTTTCATGAATTGATAGTCGATCTATAGGTTTTCAACCACTACAGACTCAATGGCGAGGTTTTTTCGCTCCAAGATGCACTTAAAATTCACTCAAGGTCAGATCCCTAAAATTTTGAATAGGAAGCTACAAATTTGGAACTTTGATACCATGTTGAAGTTGCAAAACCAACTCCACATAACCCAGAAACCACCTGCAAGCAAATATCCTATCACAAAAAAAGAGATCAAAGTCACAATGGTGCTCAACAACTAGAGAATGAATTGATGCAAAAACGTGAATGATTAATTACAATAATGAATCAATCCTTATGAAAAGGAGATACAAGCCCTAGAAGCGAAATCCTAAGAGAGGATCTTAAATCAACTTGTGACAAGTGGCACAATCCTATGCAATGATATAACATAAGCTAATTTAATAATGCAAAAGCAAAATCCTAAGTTTAGCTTAAGTGAGTAAAGCAAAGGGGATCTAATAATTAATCAATATGAATTAATTAATTAAGTGATTAACCTATTACTCTAACATACTAGAGAGGATCACATTTGATAATTCTACCATATTTTCTTTTATCTTTCCACAAGAAAATTATGTTATAGTATCAAAGACATGGAAGGGTAGATATGATCCTATAAAACATATAATATAATCTACATACTTTCAATCCCTATAAAGATCCACTTGAATTCCATCCATGTAGATAGATGAGATTTGCAATTGAAGCACTTATATATGTGAAATAAGTAGCATTGATTGAAGGGATTGCTAAATCTAAAAAGATGTAGCTTCGATTGCAAAGGTTGTTGCTAAATTTAAAAATTGCAATATTGATTGCAAATAACATTGTTAAATCTAAAAAATTGTAACATGATCATGAAGATCATTGCTAAATATTTAAAAATTTGTAGCACTAATAAGATAGATCATTGCTAAAACTAAAAATTTGTAGCGTTTATATTGTTGCTAAATGTAAAAAGTCGTAGTGTTGATTGTAAACTCATTGCTAAATATAAAAAAATGTAATGTTGATCATAGAAATCATTGTTAAATTAAAAATTTGTAGCATTGATTACAAAGATCATTGCTAAATCTATAAAGGTTTTGATCATAAAGATCACTGCAACTGGTAAAATAGTATATTGAGAGTTAATATTAAAAAGTTGAGTGGTGGTCACAACTTTGAAGAATGTCATCATTAGATGAAAATCATTTTTCTCTTATCAAACTTCACCTCATTTATTTATAGGATTATGAAAGACATCTTTTTATGGATAATGATGAGCAAAGAAAAGGAAAGGTTTGTCAATACTACAACTGTTTTGGTTATTTTGAAAGACAATTTCTCAGAAAGAAAAAGATTGAACAGAGGAACTTAAAGGTCTTAAAAAGGATAGGTTGTATATATTTTTTTTGTATAAAATAAAGCTAAATTACAAAAAGAATAATGCAGTTGAACTGCACAAAAAAGGAGAATAAACCAATACAAATAACAGTCACAAAAGCATAACAGAAACAAAACAATGTACATAAGCCTTAAATAAAGCTAAATTGCATGAGTTTGTATATTTTTGAGAAGACATTGATGTTAAATGCTCTTCATTTGTATATATACAACTAATAAATCTATTCATTATAGATGCTCCCATCATCTAATTAAGTTGTATGATAAAATAAAATTTAAAAAAGATATTAAAAAATATAAACTATATTTAACCACACCCCACACATTTATCATAGAAAATAGAAAATGATCTCTAAAAAAAACACACCTCTCCTAATATTATCTATTTTAAAATCTTTGAATCCATATATTTTTAACAATAGAAAGAATCAATTGGAACTCTACAATTTCAAAGGAGATAGGGACGACATGACCAGTTAAAGCACCCCTTTGTCCAGAAAAAATTAAGTCCCATGCGATGGAATGTAGATAGAAGAGGGTAGCGTGTGTCTTGTGTCAATACCGCTCTGATTAATGAATACGCAGGGCACTTTGTTTGATGCAGATGTAGATAGTGGTGCAATTTCCTCAAAAGCATTGTGAATTTTCTCAGCTGTTGCCATTTGATTACGATTGAAGATGAAGTGAAAGAAACAAGACTAATGAAGGGAAGTAGGCTTGGGTTTTGCGAGATAAGTGATCAGAACGGCGAAGGAAAGAATATGAAGAAGAAAGAAAGAGACAGCAAAGAATATGAAGAAGAAAGAGACAGCAAAGAATATGAAGAAGAAAGAGACGGGAAGGATAAGACGAGGAGTAGGTGAGTGAATAAAGAGGACGGAGTAAATGAGTAGAAATACTACGTGAAGAGCTTAGCCAGGAAACAATGGGGAAGGCGTTTGTACGAAAAGGCGAAGGCATTAATATAAACAAGACAAATGAATTTTTCGGTACGTTTTCATTTCGAACTTTCACTATTATGTGAGTGAGAAGCATCACTGTAAAAGAGCCCACGTAATTTCTTCTTTAGGGAGTTTCTTTCCTTCCATTGAAATTTACAAGAAAGAACATAATTAGGTAATATCTGACAAACTTAACTTCACAGTCTGAAAAATATCTTGAATCTACGTGTCCATCTTCATCATGATGTCAAAAATGTGATCACTATTTTTATGCCATTTCTCTTTTTTTATTGAAATTTACAATAGAAAACATGATTAATATTTAACAAATTTAATCTCACAACAAAAAATCTTGTGGAATCTACGTGTCCATTTTCATTCTGATGTCAAAAATCTGATCACTACTTTTATGTGGTTTCTCCCCTTTCATTGAAATTTACAAGAGACAACATAGTTAATACCTAACAAATTTAACCCCATGTAATTCTTTCTTTAGACAATTGCTCCCCTTTCATTGAAATTTACAAGAGAAAACACAGTTATTATTGAATATATGACAAACTTAGTCTTAATGTGCCAAGAAAAAACCTTGTGGAATCTACGTGTTCATCTTCATTGTGATGTCAAAAATGTGATTTGGACATAACACTAGCGGAAAAGAGTAGTTATTATCACTACTTTTAATTTTGTTTATTACGATTTGTTGTAAGAATAATATTTTCATTGATTAAAAGTAAAAAGGAAATTTTATAGTTTTATATTTTATTTATATTAAATAGTGGTAAATAAACTTATTTTATTTTTTTAATTATTGTTGATTATTGATTAATTTTTATTAATTTTAATTGTTGTTAATTTTGATGATAATGTTAAAAAATAGATTAAAATTTATAATTTTATTTTAATTTTTATTATAAGCATTGATTAGTGCAATTGAATTTTATTTTATTTACTTTTTACGAAGGTTTTCATATATATTAGTATAGAAAAAAATTATTTTCCTTAAGAAATGTTTAGTCTAATTTAATAATGCATGTTCATAAACACACGTTAATCTAGACTTCTAAACAAACAAGTTGAGGGCATTGATATTATGAATTATTGTGATAATGAAATACACAAATATAAATATAAATAATGGTGCTTAGCTTGATAGACAAAGAAGTGATCCAAACTAAATGTTATGAAATATAAAGTGCAATAGGATCTGTAGTAGATAATCTAAGACCAATATTCACCTTAGGATCAAAATATTCATTTTTTTATATGCAAGGTTCAATTTGTAATTGTGAATTTGTCTTTGTTTTCTTTTCTAAAAATAGAGTGAACCATGTAAAAGGCCGAAGAAAAATATTTTAAACATGTCGAGTAGGAGATAATGCTAAATCTCAAGAGTATATCTTATGTGTTACCAAAGGCAATCTCTAGTGCTATATCATATTTAAGAAGGGTATTTCTATAAATATAAATATAATAACAACTATTCTCAAGATTCATCTTCATATATGCAAGAAAGGGAAAAAATCATTTTTTGGGGAAGATAATCTTCATTTGGAAGTTTATATAAGAATTTGTAGAGATTGTTCATCCTTTCAATAACATGTAGAGGAAAGATATGAGAGTGTAAGTTGGACTATGAAAGCTCAAATTAGCTTTCAAATTTGAGAAAAATATCTTTAGAAAAGCTAAGCCTTCTTCCACTACTTTGTAGCCAAAAAATGATAAAGAAAAGATGTGGTTTAGCTAAACCCAAAGATCAAGCAAGTTGAACTTGAATCTTGAAGAGAAGAGAACAAATAGTTCAAATAGTTCAAAAGAGGGGGTAGAACCTCCACCTAAGATCTGGAGGAGGTCTAATCAATGCATACAACAATTAGAAACATATTCACCCATTGATTGAAGATGTATTTCTTCTTTGATTATTAACATTGATGATCCTATGACTATAAAGGAGACTCAAGGTATGGATGATGTAAATTCCTAGAAAGAGGCCATGGAATAAAAAATGGAAATGTTAAAGAAAAATAACACATGGGAGCTAGTAGATTTTCCTAGTGGATGTAAATCTAATGGATGCAAATGAGCATGTTAAAGAAGAAAATTGGTTTAAATGATATTGCTGAAAAATACAAGGTGAGATTAGTTGCATAAGGTTATTCTTAAATTGAGAGAATTGATCATGTTGAGATTTTCTCCACAGTTGTAAAGCTAACATCCATTCATTTTTATTTATCACTTACAATAGCATATGATCTTGAGGTTTGAGAAGATGGATATGAAGAAAAAATTCCTAAATTGAGAGAATTGATTATGCTAATACTTTTTTCTTGATTGCAAAGCAGCTAACATCTATTTAGATTATTTTATCACTTGTAATAGCATATGATCTTGAGGTTTGAGTGGATGGATTCAAAGAATACTTTCCTTCACAATGATTTGAAGGAATAAGTTTATGTCATAGCTAGAGCACTACATTGAGAAAGGTAAAAAGCATTTTGTTTGTAAGTTGAATAAATATTTGTATGGCCGTTTAAAATATCCTAAGATGTGGTACCAAAAATTTGATACCTTTGTATTAAAATTGGGATTTTTGATATTCAAATTAAATCTTATATCTATTTGAAGATGGATGATGATTGTATTCTCATTATTATATTATATGTTGATATGTTGTTTTTAGTGATAGGAAGGCTTGGATTTATGATTTGAAGTCTTAACTTCCAACATAGTTTGAGATAAATATTTAGGTGCAATAAGTGCATATTGAGGATGGAGATCTAAGAATGTATCTAACTAACAAAAATATATGGCTAGGCTAGAGTAACTATGTGGATTCAACATAGTAGCTTGTAAACAATTATGTGTTCATGTTATGATGGGAATGAAGCTATTGATTGAGTAATATCTAAAATATCCTAGAGAGATGGAAGATATGAGTAGAGTTCATTATGATAGCATTGTTGGTATTTTGATATATGATATGGTTTATACAAGAGCAAACATTTCCTAGGTAGTGGGAGTCCTTTTTTATTTATGACTAATCTTAGATTGCTACATTAGGATGTAGTAAAGAGGGTCTTCAAATATTTGCAAGCTACTTGTGAGTATTCTTTATGCCATCATGTTTATCATGTAAGGACTCCATATTTAGTTTGTATTAATGGATATGTAGATTCTAATTAGGTTGGTTCAATATTGACAGTAGAAGATCCATCAATGGATATATTTTTTACGATGCTTGGTGGTGTCATTAGTGTTGGAGCAGGATTCTAGGAACATCTGTAGACCAAAGCAACACCTTCACAAAAAAGAGAAGCAACACAAAGGGCTATTTCACCATATGTGAAAACAATGAAATTGAGATTATTTACAAATGTACAAGAGCCTTGTTTACATAGGCAAGGTGAGAGGAGCTTGGATAACCACCTTAGTTGCAAACATTAAATGCCTAATGCATAAGTGAAATATTAAATTCAAGTAGATAACTACAAGCTATTTTATGAGACATGACCCCATTAATACTAGTTTCTAGAATGTCGCTTAGGAAACTAACTCCTAAGTAAACTTATTAATGATGTGAATAGGTCTTCACTAAGAACTAGTTAGGAAATAACCACATTCACACTAACAACCCCCCACAAGTACAACTTGGGATCATAGTTATTATGCAAATGCAAAGATTGGTCTCAGAAACAAGGCCATGTTAGGCACCCATGTACAAATGTAAATGCAATGACAAAGAAATCTCTTAGAATCAGAGAAAAGGAGAAAACTTAGTGGGACAAAACTCATCCCCAAAAGAGAGAAAACAAGATGGACTAAGAATCCTCCAAAATAATGTTCCGAGAAGAATGGGAAGATGAAGAACATCACTGAAGCATGAAGAAGTTGCAAACAACTGTTTAAAGATGGCTTCTATAGTGTTGAAACTGAAGAACCTCCTTTGAAAATAGGATGATCATGATCAATAAGACAACAATCTGCATGAGTGCCCCCAACGACACTACTCGAATAATGATCAGATGGAAAACAAAGGCAAAACATCTATCAATCAAATATACAAATGACACATGAATATGCATGAGTGACCCCAATGACACTACTCTCAACCAATGTAAGTTGAAAATACATGTGCCAATAGTCTGAAGAACACTAATCAAATGGGGATAAAAGTTTGCCTCCTCAAAATAGGAATGTAAGAGTGTCCATATGGTAAATGCTCCATCTCACTTAAATGGGTGGGTAACCAGTCGTTGCATCCGCCTAGTACATAGGAATAAGTATTAGATACATAGCTCACTCCAAAGCGAAACCAAGGAAGCATTAGCACAAATAGTATAATACCCCCATAATGCTAACTTAGGAGAGGCATGATAGATCCACTAAAAATTTGTGTATCACCATGTAATGCATGAAGGAGAAGAAACAATACTTGAAAGTGCACAAGAAAGTAGCTACAATTGAAAAAGGGTGTGCAAAAACAAGGTACACATGCATGAGGAAAGAATCACATGGATTGAATGTTATCATAGAGGGACTAGATCACTTGATAAAGGTGTGATGAAAAATTAAAAAGGCACTACACAACCCTCCATGGGACTTTATAATATAGTGTGAGTACAAAATATGACACAAACTTATGTGCAAAATCCCCAAAATACATGTACAATACCATGGAACTTTATTTCAGTGCATTTACATATACGAAACTACTTACACATGATGCTCAAAATGTTCACAAAGGATAAAATACTGGAAATACATAGACCAAATGAAGTGCAGAGAAAATGAAAACCTAATGCAAGCAAAAATAGAAATAGTGCATGCATTGATGAATGCTCACATCTACCTCCATGATGAAAAATAACCTCAAATTTGTGTAGAGGATGGAATTAGCTTTCCGATGATATAAAGTTTTCAAAAAACAAACATCATATGCTCAAGTTATGAATTTTTGAAAAAAAAAGATAAATTGTGCCAACCAACAATGTAGACACGACCCTTCTAATTTGATTTCTAGAAAATGTACTTGTTGCATGTAAAAACTAATGGACACCTAGATAGTATTTTGATGCAAAGAACGAAATCCAAAAATATTTTTTTGATCCAACAAGCAGAAGATGAAAAAAAAAAATCTTTTGACCTTCAACTTGTAGAAAAATGACACTTGACGCTTTTTGGATAGCCATTTTTGTAGGATCTACTAACTATCTACAAAATCTAGCAATACCTAAATAAGATTTCGACTCTAGCTACAAAACCCAGAAATCATTTTTCCTACAAATGAGTGGAAGTAGGATTTCTAGAGCAAAAATAAAAATGGCTCCAATAAAAATGACTAATAAAAGCTTTGATCTCACACATCTCTAGCAAACACTCTCAACGGAAGGGAGTTGCAGATGAATGCTCTGATACCATGTTGGAGCAGGCTTCCAGAAACGTCTGCATACCAAAACAACACCTTCACAAAAAAGAGAAGCAACACGAAGAGGCTATTTCACTAGAAGTAAAAACAATGAAATTGAGATGATTTCCAAAGGTACAAGAGCATTGCTTATATAGGCAAGGTGAGAGGATGTTGGATAACCACCTTAGTTGCAAACATTAAATGCTTAATGCATAATTTTAAATGCATAAGTGAAATATTAAATGATTAGATAACTACAAGCTAATTAATGAGACATGACCTCATTATTACTAGTTTCTAGAATGCCACCATGAAACTAACTCCTGAGTAAACTTATTAATGATGCAAATAGGTCCTCACTAAGAACTAGTTAGGAAATAACCTCATTCACACTAACAATTAGTTGAATGAATAGGTGGTAGGTTTTGGTCACTTTTTCATTATAGAAGTATAGTATACGGTAGCTAATCATGCTTTTAAAAAAACCATTTCACTTAAGAGACTATGTTTTGGTATTGGGCTAGATGCAAGGACTATTATACTTCTATGTGACAATTGGAGTGACATATATCTTGAAAAGAACTCAACTTTCCATGTGAGGATAGATCATATTGATGTTTAATATATCATTTTTTTTGACATGGTAGAGGATGAGATTGTAGTGTTGGAGAAGTTTGATACTTTGATGAATGTTGTAGATTCTTTAAAAATCCTATAAGCATAGATAATTTTAGATGGTGCAATGAATCTATGGGCCTTTCCACCCCTAGTAGTTAGATTTTAATGTTGGTAAGTTTCTCTTTTTCTCTTTTAAAGTGATCAACAAGTGGGAGAATGCTAGAAAAAGGTGTCTCAATCTTACATTCTAAATATTCAATTTAATATATTTTGTATACACCTATGTGCAAGTAAATTGTGCCTAAAATAAGAAAATAAAAGCATTTGAATTGATCACACAATTAAGCTACAAAACTCAGCTTAGGCATAAGGAAATCTATAAAAACGTAAAACAATCGAAGTATTTCATATTAAACTCCTTCGTTACACAATGAAGTGGATTTTTCCAAATGATATTTGATATGTATGCTTATAATTGAAGAGCATAAAATTACATTCCAAGTTGTTAAAAAGGATTGAGTTGGGGTTGAATTTATAAATTTTTGGTTGGAGAGATCAATGGCTAAAATTTATTGGCATCTCTCAAAAAATGAGAGTGACAAGTGGTAAGAAAAAGTTGTATGAGGGTGGAGACTCCAATGTAGGTGGAGAATCAATAGTGGAGATTTTACATGGGAGTTAGTGGATGGATGGGATTGAGATAGGGTACTTCTCCAAGTACCTTTGGAAGGTTCCTCATAAAGGTAGCTTTTGTTACCATCATACCCTTGGAGTACAAAGGGAGTCAAAATTATCTTTTATGAAAAAGAGGAAAATGGCCCATACCTTCAAGGTACAGGAAGAACTAAAAGTTCTATATTTAAGGTTGACCCATGCCTTAGAGTACCCCATGAGTGTACTTGTATGACATGTGGATTGTGGAGATTTGAAGTGGTCAAATCCTCACTTAATCATTGATTAAGACATGTGCATTTGATTAGGTAGGGATTAGGGGGTTATGAAGATTAGCTAAAATTATGCAAGGATGGGTAAAAAGTGGAATTAAATAAATAATTTTTTTTTTAATTTTGGGAGGAAAGGGAGCATTAGTATAGGAAAATAATTAGGAAACAAATATTTACCATAGATTAAAAGTTTAGGAAAAATAAAAAAATGATTTTTGAATGATGATAATATTAATTAAATAGCTGAAATATTATTTAATTATTATATAGGGCTGAAAGATTGAAAAGAAGAGAAAAACAAAGCTAGGATGCAAAAATTGTGATAAGAAGGGTGATTAGGGGTCAATAAATAGGATTTGAGGGGTAAGAAATATTTATTTGGATTAACAACGAATGTACCAGCAGTGGAGCACTGCGCGGACCGAATGAGGAGGTGGGAACAACCAGAGGGAGCGACAGATGGGTACGTACTTCAAAAATTTCTTTTTAGTGATAGTTTAGGGAATTTAATTGAGAGTTAAAAGATTACGTGGGACACTTATGCGGATCACGATTTGGCAGGTGCGCAAACGAATCGATGGATCCACCAAAATCTTGGCGAATGTGGAGCGCTTCAGCAAATTCATGGAATTTTCAACAAATACGTCAAAAACCGATAAATATGTTGAAAATGGCATAAGGGTGGGGTTTGATGAATCCGCTTAATCGACGAGTTTGACTAAGGAATGGCAAATGAGCTTTGGGGTTCAGCAAATGAGCTTTGGGGTTCAGCAAATCTATCGAGGAATAAAATGAAAAAATGGTTAAAGGAGGGTATGATTTTGGGTTGTCATTTTGGCTAAACATGATAGGCTAATGGACGGTTGTGATGTGCAAATGCGACTTAGTATTAAGGTCACCAAGATAGGAGATCATTAGTGTTGGCTTGATAGAGGGGTTCCAAAATGTAAATTAAGATCTATTATGTACTTGTGAACTCTATTATGTAGCTTAGATGTCGACTATTTGGGCACATATAATGATGTTGACAAATCTGGTACAATGGTGGAGTGAGATGAGCACATTTTATCTCCTGACAAGGGAGATTATTGTGACTCTAGAGTATGTTTGGAGGATCTTGAGACTCCGAATCAAAATATGATTAGTATACACAATAAATCATGGGATAAATGTTTTACTGATATATTGTTATGGAGGGTCGATATTCCTCATACAAGGAGGCAACTCAACATAGATGGGAGTAGAGGGTTGGTGTTAGATGTAGCACTTGTCATGGTGGCTCTTTTCGTTAACATATTATTGCTTGAAAATAGTGGGAGACACTTCTCAATGGGCCTAGCAGACTGCATTGCAAATATACTAGAGCACAAGAGAAGGTTTGTGTGGGGAGTGCACATGTTAGCACACATGTATCACATGGTGTGTTATAGACATAGATCCAACATTGGTCATGTGACACTACTAAATATTTGAGCATAGGAGAACATTGTAGTCTGTTGACAAGTGGGAAATCGAGTAGTGTGAGATATAAAGGAGCCCATTGTATACAACTGGCGTAGGGTTCTACAATATCAAGAGGTAGAGGGAATGGAGTATTGGTGATGACTATTGGATGAGTTACAACCAAGTGATATCACCTAGAGTCCATAAATAGGGGATGGGGGATGGAAAGAGGACGCGAGTGTGTAGTAGTATATGCTAATATCGTGTAACTTGATTGAAATTTATGTCTTTTTGATCGAGCGGTATATGCCAAATAGGTTTATGAGCTAGTTTGAGATTACAAAAGATGTGACAACAAGGCATCATGTATTTGCATAAGTTGCAAGGGAGGTAGGAATGTGGGAGACATGAGGTAGCACAAGTGTGGAGGGACCTTGCAGAAGTGATCTAGGATCCCCATGCAAGGGTAGATAATGAAGTGACAAAAGTTTCCTATAGGGCATATGGTGGAGGGGATAGTAGTTGATGCACTTGAATGTCATTGTACAATGACATGGCATGATTGGCATGATGCATACCGCCATGCATGAGGTGAGGAGACTAGCATCGACCCGAGGCAAATGATGAGGACTAGTGAGGGGTTGAGCTAGAAGGAGAGGCAGAGAAAAACATGGTGGTGAAAATGGTGGGAGGGGTAGGGGTGGAGGAAGGGGGAGAGGGAGAGGAGACATGAGGAGGAGATAATAGAGGTAGAGGTGGAGAAGAGTGGTAATCATAGTAGTAGTAGTAGTGAATCAAATTCATCAAGCTCTAAGAGTTTAGATCAGATGGAGATGGAGCTATCAGGGTAGAGGTCATCGAGATAGAAGGGGGAGAAAAAGGAGGATAGGGATATAGTCAGGCATAGCCACAAGATGGAGATGGAGACTAGTTGATCTTGAGGATAAGTTTACGAGATCCTTGAGTGAGGTCAATGCTCTATGAATGGAGAGAGACTAGTTTCAAGGAATTAGGGCCACCCTATAAGCTGAGAGGGATAGGTTATAGTTAGGTAGGGACACCCTACAAGAAGAAAGGGATAGCCCCATTTTGGCCTATGACACCTATCAGTTGGAAAGGGATAAGCTATTGGCATAATTATAGAGAGTAGAGGTGGATGTGGTGTTATTGAGGATGGAGAGTGATACTACTAAGAGCATGATAGGTGGATATGGAGTGTCACATATGGTGATTTAGGTGGTGTGGTCATTACGAGAGGCACAATATTGTTGTTTTTGTATGAGAATTTAGTACTAGCAAGACAAAGAGCACTAGCTTTGTAGCAAGTAGTTGCTTAGGGAGATCGATATCAACAATATCAAGATCTATTAAGCTAGGATTAGTGGCCATGGGACCACCACCACTATGAGCAAGGGAGTGTAAGATCCTCAACATAGCCAGAGGGAGGCAATAGTAGCTAGTCTAATACACAAAGATAGTTTATGCATGTTTCTTAAGGGCATATTTTTTATCTTGTTCTACGGAGTTGATGCATTTATCATATGACATTAATGTATTCATGATTTGATGATATATATGGACATTATTAATTTTTGATATATGGGTTATATATATGCTATTGTTATGAATGGATATATGCAAGAAGATGGGAGACCAAAAATTGGTTGTGCCACATTTTTGCCCCATCTAATTTGTAGTGTTAGCATATTATAACACACTTGCATTATGGCTTGGTAGTGATTGAGCCTATGCTTGGTCACTGCCAAACCAAAACACAAGTGTTTTATAACACATTCACATTTTGGATGGCATGAAAAAGCAACATTAAGAGGTTGAGTTCATCTAAACTCAACATTTAACCTATAAAATTATAATAGTTTTCAACCTTGGAGGAATGCACTTACCTTTGGTAAATCACCATTTCATCATCGAATTGCCACCAATATGCCACTATGATGCCCCCAAGGTTGAGGAGGTAAGTTTTTGTTTTCTAGTATAAATAATTGATTAAATATCTAGATAAAAATCATTTGAGTTATTTTTTTAATTTCTAAGGATTGTGAATTCCCTAGTGATTGATGAAAACCCTCATTCCCCAATTGATGAAAACCCTGGTGAAGAACAACCACAACAAACCCCTCCAACAATGCCTCAACATCCTCTTAGGACATAAGAAAAAATATTAGTATAAATAGAAGAACAACAAGAAAGAACTTGAGACAATAATTCAAAAGTTGAGAGATTCATCAAGAAAAACCTCTCATTGGTCGACCCTTGTCACTTCACTAGAATATATCATCTCTCACATAGATTATGTGAGTGACCAAATTATCCTACAAACACTTAAAATAAAAAATATTAAAATTGGACTTGTTTGCATTGTTCACTAACCCACAAAAAAATGCACCCCTATGCGACACTTGCAAGAGGTTCCCTATCCATTGGTGCTAATACCAAGGGATAAGGAACAATTTTTGGGATAGGTGGTGGATGGTTTTTTACCATATTCCATTCAATAACAATGATGTCCCACAATATGTTTTGAGGAAAATCTATTACAAGTTTATCCTCAACGAGATCCCAAACTAATTTGGCATGCATGAGTTCCATGGTAGAGGTGGGGGATTTGCATAGGCAAGGTGGGAGCAAAACATACCCAAAAATAGGCATCAAGACTGCTTGCTAAGATAGAGATTGAGTATGTCATGATCTATTTCATTTTTAAGGAGGGCATTGAGGTCGAGAACCTATAGTCCATTAGCTCACTCACTCAGACCCTTTTACAACACTCTAGGCCTTTAGCACAGGGTGATATAAGAAAGTCTTCCAAGTCTCAATGTTCACCTTATTTATGGTGAAATTATGGGTCTAAGGATGATCATACTGCATGCGATCGATAATAGGATGCATCTATATTTGATGAGAGCTTCATGAAAAATGAGTTTCTTAATCAAACATTTAGCATTGATATGTTGGAGTTGATAGTGAATCCGACAACTCCTATGAATCACATGTAACCAAAACGCCTATCACATTTGAAGAGAAAAAGCCATGATTGAGTGTTAGGAAACCTTGAGAGAAAAATTGATCCACTCAAGCATTTTATATGTCTTATGTATTGAATAATGGATGTGAATGATTACAATTTACAATAATGAATGCTTATAAAAACAAAAAGAAACCCTAGATGAGAATTTGATTAGATTGTGACAAGTGTCCTAATCCTATGCAATGAGACAACCTATAAATAGCCCAATCTAATAATAAAAAACCATTCTTAAGTTTAGCTTAAGTAATTAAAGTAATAAGAGACCTAATAATTAATTAATGACTAATTAATTATTAGGTGATTTTTATAATTACTCCAATACCCCCCCTTAATATCAACTTAAGGATAAACTAAACAACCTGATGAAGAGTGAAATTATGGATGCATGGTTGGGTCCTGACTAAAAAGCCTGATGAGGTACCCATTTACAATAAAATGATATCTCTCATAACCAGACAAAAGGAGAAAACCACATGGGAAAAAACTCTTCTCCAAAAGAGAAAATGAAATAACTACACCACTGAAAGAAGCAGAGGAGGACTCAGTGTGACCCCCAAGAATCACTTATATCACACAAGTATAATAGATTCCCGCAGTAGGAGAGAGAAAATGAGGATATGAAGTCCCCCACAAAGAAAGTGCTCCTATATTGATGATGAATGCTTGAAGATAGGACATGATCCACTACCTTCAAATAACATTTCTTCCCTTGGGAAGAAACAAATCCACTGGTGATTGAAGAACCCATTCCCAAAAACTGAAAGTCAATAATCCAAATCTGGATGATGTGTTTCTATGAAAACTACTCAAGTTTCCACATGTCAAGATGATATGATGTCAATCTAAGAACCTTTGAAGACTGATGTATAATAATCTCCAAATACAATGAAGATGATGGGACAACAACAATGATGTAGCTATCAACAAAGAGGAGATGAATTCCCTCAAAGTAATCCTCCAAATTTGCAATTTGAGACTCTACAAACAAGAAGGATATGTCTGTAAGATATGAATCCTAAATAATTGTGTCTAGAAGATGATGGATGTCCTACTGAACTTAACAAATAGGGGCCACATCAATGTTGTGGTGATGTCAAGTTGACCAAGAACAACAAAAGAAGGAGATTGAGTCTTGATCTAAAGAGTGAGAACATGAAGACAAATATCTAAACTATTAAAACATGCAAGACCTATGATATAATCAAGCTCCTCTAAAGTATTATCATAAAAGGGTATGCAATTTGCATCTGCAAGAGGAATGGGACAATCTATAGTAGGATCCTCTAGGAATGAAGAGATATGAGGGTCTCCATGGATCTCCTAAAGTATAGTTCAAAGTGTGTGAGGATAATGAATTCCCAATACAACACATATAGTGTCATGATCAACACTAAAAAAAATCACTTGTACAACATGATTATTGATAATAGCCCATATTGATCTATTCCCTAGTATGTCTAGTGTTTAGGTATGAGTCCATATAGATAAGGTAAAAGATCAGGACACTTGAGATGTGTCAGGACGTCATTTCTCCAAGGCTCATAATCATCCTTTTCTAGGATGATCATAAAAGGGTGAACAAAAAACCCATGATACTTCCTCAAATAAAAAAAAAACAAAGATAAGTAACCTCAATACATGTAAATCAGATCAAATGAAGTCATTGTTAGGATAGGTGACATTAAAATTGCTATACTAAGTTAATTTATGTGTCTCCACATTCTTTGGAAAGTGTTCTTGAGGACATGATGAACAAAATATTTATTATTTATTTTCCTAGGACAAATTGTAATTGCATTCAAATAGGTGGACCCTTCATGGTGGAAATTACAAGGCATCTCAGGAGAATATTCTTCCTAGGCATCCAACTTTTTGGGTTGGGACCACTTGAGTGTGCATGTCGGTCTGATGCAAGAAGTTGGGTCCACAAAAAGCTCAAAAAGTGGAAGTGTTTTTGCTGTTTTCAGAATTTTTCACACTTGGACTGAAAATTTGAGGCACTTACATAATGAATTTTTAAAAAAGTCATTAATATGAAATTTATAAATTTGAATGTAGTTTATAGATATGTAAATTATTCAAATACCCAAATTGTAGAAATTAAATTTTGATAAGGATCTATAAAAACCACTTTTTAAAAGTCCCTGTTTTTTTACCATACCATGCATGTGTATGGACAACACTTTTTGACTCGAATAAAAGTATTTTGCTAATTCATTTTGGGGAAAGAGAGCTAACAACATGAAGATTGATGATGAATTTTTTTTGTAATTTTTTGTTGAATATATTTTTTTTTATTAAATTTTTATTGACCTTAATTGTTGTTTTTAAAAATCAACGTGTACGGACAACATAATTTGACCTAAACTAAACATTTTTTGAAACTTTTTTTTTTCATTGTGTAAAGAATTATCTGAAGATTGATGTCATATAATTTTTTTTACAACAAAATTTACCTAAAAAAAGTTATTAAAAAACAAAAAAAGTTTGATATTTCAAGTTTAAGGACTAGTTTGCTTTGAAATTAATTAAAAAATAGAAAATATAATTCAATCTTAATAAAAATTATATATTCAAAAACTAGACATCGTGTTCTGTAATGGGTTTTAATTTTATAGATTGATTCATAAAAAAATTCATCAACCATATTGTCAAAGTTGAACATTCTTCTTCAATCTGCCTTAGTATTTTAGTTGCAGGTCAAAGGCTAAGGCTCGGATTGCCAAGCCTTTCTCAAACCTAAAACCAAGTCTGCAGGCAGGTTGAGAAACAACTTTTTAAATAACGTGTATGCATTATTGATAAGAAACGCATACACGTTTCATAACGCGTACACGTTATTTTTTTACCCGTCAGGTAAAGGTAATGCGTACGCGTTCCTGATATAGCCATTTTTTCCTAATTTGATATTTTCTAGTACAACACGTTTTTTCTGCAACATTCTTTTTCTGCAGTACGGCCCGAAAGTTCCATTTTCTGCATTTTTTTATTGCAAGTTTGTCTTGTGCAGGGCATATTCTATTGCAAATTGGTTGAAAATTCAAGTGCAAGTTGAATTTTCTGAAGTGGAATCAAGTACAAGAATAATTTACAAGAAGATTCAAAAAAGAGAGTTTTTGGATGTATTCATGATATTTTTGTGTACTTCAAAGTTCAAAGAAGAAAGGATCTTCATAGTACAAAGTGTTATTTGAATATTTGAAGGAGATGAAATTTTGAAAATTGGTTGCAAGTAAATCATTTGTTTTTTCATCAAAAAGGTTGGTAACCATGGGATCAAAGCAAAGACAAAGAAAAAAGTGTAGAAATTCAATGACACCCGAAGAAATTCAAGCAAATAAAGATATGGAGGCAAAAAGACAAAAGGATAGAAGAGAAAGAATTCGTCAAATGAAAAATTTGGAAGCATCTAGTTCAATGAATGTTGAAGAGAAAGTCATGAATGATGAAATAAATGTAGATGATGCAAATGTGGAGATGGTGAATATAGAAGAAAATGCAATTATGGAGACAAACTCAACTATGTCTTCAACTTCAACTTTGAATGATATGGAAATAGTACCTATGCAAACAACTTCGGGTATGTCTTCAAATCCACCTCCCAATGATATGGAAAATGCACCTATTCAAACAATCTCTCCAGGTATTTTTTCAAACCCAAGTCTTGATAATATTGATTTTGCTTGTTTAAATGAAGCTGGGTACACCATTGATGATATCAATAATTCTAGGGTTGAAAGAATGCAAAAACAAAAAAATGATGAAAATATATCTTATGAGAATGCAAATGTTAATCAAATCCCTCATATTGATGAAAATGAGAATGAAATCTTTTTTACATTTGAAAATGAAAATGGAACCCCTTGTGTGAATGAAAATGAAACCCCTTGTATGGATGAAGGTGAAAATGTTTTTTTACAATTGAAAAAGATGTGTTAGATAACCTTCGTGGTAAAGTTTCTTGGAGACAAATTAGAACTTATGGAAATAAAATATATAAAATGTTTTTTTATAGAAAAAAATTAGGATTCCAATGTCAACTCATGGTGCAATTGATGAGAATGTGGAAAATGAGAAAAGTGATGGAAAAATTAAGTATTTTTGTAAAACCAAAAAAGAAAGATGATTCAGTAGAACAAGTCATTTCTAGTGTTGCTAATGCTATTGATTTTATAGGTAAGAAAAGTCGATCTAAAGATAAAAATGCGGCTCGTCGTGCAATAACAACTATTTTAGTTGATAAAACAACTTCAAATAAAAGAATGTTAAGTAAGATTAGTAAATGTATAAAAGTAAATCCTAAAACTTTGATTAGAGCTACTAAAAGAAGAGAAAATATTGAAAAGGATCCAATTAATCAATGTTGGAGTTTTAGTGGTAGACTCCCAAGATCAGACATGAAATTAACTAATGAAATTAAATCTTTAATCGATAAATTTTGGCATGATAATACAAGAGTATCACCTAACATTAGAGATGTCTTAAAATTAAGGGTGGGTTCCAAAATTCATGTACCTCATCCAAAGCATCTCTTAGATATGACTCAAACTGAATTATATAAATTTTTTTTAGATGCTTCAATCTTACCATTGAATATTAAAATAAGTCAAAGATCATTTGAAAAGTGTAAACCTTGGTATGTTAGAATTAATAAGCAACGAATCTCTTGTTGTTGTAAGACTCATGTACAATTTTGTTATTATTATGATAGTTTTCGATATATACGATGCACTTTGCATGTTAACCAAATTATGCAGGACATTTGTGGTATTAATATTCCACCTAAAAGAATCAAAGATTTTATATCAAGTTTGTTTTGTGAACTCTCTAACGAAAACTTATTTTATTTAAAATCATGTATTTCTGGAGAATGTGATAGATGTGCTAACTTTTCATTATTAGGAGAATGTATGCATGAAATTAGTTTAAATGAATTTGGATAACAATTAGTAGGTGTAAAAAGATTTAAAAATGTTGAGTATTCTTTAAAAGATGGAAAAATTGGAAAACGTTGTGAGCTAATTATGGAAAAAATTATTGTGCATGCATTTATTAAAGAATTTAAAGATAAGATTGTACCTAAATATGTTCAACACTCTCAGTATGCTCATTGGCTTGATAATCAATTTCGTTTATGTAAAAAAACTTTCCCAATTGGACCTATATTGTTAGTTGTTGATTTTGCTGAAAATTATACTCTTGCTCCACAAGAAGAAATTCAATCACAGTATTATAATTCAGTGCAAGTAGCTATTTTTGTTCATATTGTTTATAGACATGCAGATGATAGTAGAGAAGATAATATAAATTTTTTGAGAGAGTACCATTTTTATGTAAGTGATAATCAATTACATTCATCTGAGTTTGTTCAATATTGTTTTGATATATTTTACAAAAAATTAAAAGAAAGAGGAATTCAATTGCTAGAACATATCATATGGTCAGATAATTGCACGGGTCAATTAAAAAATGCTAGGATGTTTTATTGGTTATGTAGAGTTCATAAGGAAAATAATATCCAACACATATGGAGTTTTTTTTAAGCCGGTCATGGTAAGGGAGAACATGATGGAGCAGGTGCATGTGTGAAAAGAGCTCTTGCTAGAGAGCAACTAAAATTTGAGGATGCTGCAAAATTTAGAGATGCATGTGCAATTCTAGATTGGTGCAGTACCGAATTATCTACAAGAGTAAGTGAGAGCTCAATAATTCATTGCTTCTTTTGGTTAGTTGAAGAAAATGATATTTGTTCTCGACAAGATTGTGAAACAATTAATGGATCTACAAAATGGCATTCATTTAAGAGTTCGAATGCAAACACATGGACAAGGGAGTTGGCATGTTTTTGTCAATTTTGTATTGCAGGTGATTGGGAGGCTTGTGAAAATATGGAATGGGTTGAACAATGGCAATAAAGATCCTTAACACCTACATCGACACATGTTCAACATGGAACAATAATTGAAGATAATCAAGCATTTGCATCAGATGATTATGATCGTGTTTCTGGTCTTGTACAAGAAGGTACATTATTTATTGAGATGAATTTTATATGTATGCATGTGTATAGACATGAATTAAATATAAGTCGTGCTCTTTATTGAAATTTTTATCTATTTTTGTAGGACATGTGTATGTTGTTGTTGCACCCGAGGGGAATGAAGAGGAGATAGAGCATTGGTTGGCTAGATGTGTTGAGAGAAAATATAAGTTGGTACATCCTAGAGTGGATGATGATAACTTTGAGTATCCAACCGGTTCAATCGTTGTTGTTGGCACCTGGCTTCAAAAATATTTGATAAGAAAGAATGGCTTGCCTACATTTGAAGATTATGAAAGACACAAGAAGATTATACATTATTCACATTTGATTTTGGCAACCAATATAAAACTAGTTAGATATCATGGGAGGCCTCCTAATAAAGTTTTATGGACACTTTCAATGGATGATCATGAGACAATCATAGATGCATTACAAAAAAGAGAGGATGCAGATGGTACAACAGAGTAAATAAATATTGGTAAGTATATATTTAATTGATATATATATTTGTCTTTAAATTCATTTCCTTATTAAAGTTTTATATCATATTTTGTTTCAGGTCTCCCTTGATACTAGATGTTTTACAAAAAGGAGAGGAGATGCACTCTTATTACAATGGAATTTGAATCTAGAGACAGGTAACTATATATAGTTGTAGATACATTTAGTTGAGAGTATAAATATAAAACTAAATTTAATTCATTGTCATTTTATAAAAAGTTTATAATTTATTTCATATCCCCTTAAGCCATCTCTTAAAACCCCTTAAGCCATCCTCTTATGTACCATTAATCCATCCTCTTGCATCCCCTTTAAGTCTCTCTATTAATTCCCCTTAATTCATTCTATTAGGACCCCTTAATCCATATCCTTGTATATCTATCCTTAATCCATCCTCTTGCATCCCCTTAAGTCACTCTCTCAACACCCCTTAAGCCATCCCCTTAGGTCACATGGTCTAGGGTTTAGGGTTTCTAGGGTTCATGAGATGCTTAGAATAACAAATTTATATGGATTAATGGTTTAGGGTTGATCTCCTAGGATTTAGGTCACATGGTTTAGGGTTTAGGGTTTCTAGGGTTCATGTGATGCTTAGAATAACAAATTTATATGGATTAATGGTTTAGGGTTGATCTCCTAGGATTTAGGTCACATGGTTTAGGGTTTAGGGTTTCTAGGGTTCATGTGATGCTTAGAATAACAAATTTATATGGATTAATGGTTTAGGGTTGATCTCCTAGGATTTAGGTCACATGGTTTAGGGTTTAGGGTTTCTAGGGTTCATGTGATGCTTAGAATAACAAATTTATATGGATTAATGGTTTAGGGTTGATCTCCTAGGATTTAGGTCACATGGTTTAGGGTTTCTAGGGTTCATGTGATGCTTAGAATAACAAATTTATATGGATTCATGGTTTATGGTTTATCTCCTAGGATTTAGGTCACATGGTTTAGGGTTTCTAGGGTTCATGTGATGCTTAGAATAACAAATTTATATGGACTAATGGTTTAGGGTTGATCTCCTAGGATTTAGGTCACATGGTTTAGGGTTTCTAGGGTTCATGTGATGCTTAGAATAATAAATTTATATGGATTAATGGTTTATGGTTGATCTCCTAGGATTTAGGTCACATGGTTGAGGGTTTCTAGGGTTCATGTGATGCTTAGAATAACAAATTTATATGGATTACTGGTTTATGGTTGATCTCCTAGGATTTAGGTCACATGGTTTAGGGTTTCTAAGGTTCATGTGATGCTTAGAATAACAAATTTATATGGATTAATGGTTAATGGTTGATCTCCTAGGATTTAGGTCACATGGTTTAGGGTTTAGGGTTTCTAGGGTTCATGTGATGCTTAGAATAACAAATTTATATGGATTAATGGTTTAGGGTTGATCTCCTAGGATTGAGGTCACATGGTTTAGGGTTTCTAGGGTTCATGTGATGCTTAGAATAACAAATTTATATGGATTAATGGTTTATGGTTGATCTCCTAGGATTTATGTCACATGGTTTAGGGTTTAGGGTTTTTAGGGTTCATGTGATGCTTAGAATAACAAATTTATATGGATTAATGGTTTAGGGTTTCTAGGGTTCATGTGATGCTTAACATAAAAAATTTATATGGATTAATGGTTTAGGGTTGATCTCCTAGGATTTAGGTCACATGGTTTAGGGTTTAGGGTTTCTAGGGTTCATGTGATGCTTAGAATAAAAAATTTATATGGATTAATGGTTTAGGGTTGATCTCCTAGGATTTATGTCACATGGTTTAGGGTTTAGGGTTTCTAGGTTTCATATGATGCTTAGAATAACAAATTTATATGGATTAATATTTTAGGGTTGATCTCCTAGGATTTAGGTCACATGGTTTAGGCTTTAAGGTTTCTAGGGTTCTTGAGATGCTTAGAATAACAAATTTATATGGATTAATGGTTTAGGGTTGATCTCCTAGGATTTAGGTCACATGGTTTAGGGTTTATAGGGTTCATGTGATGCTTAGAATAAAAAAATTATATGGATTAATGGTTTAGGGTTGATCTCCTAGGATTTAGGTCACATGGTTTAGGGTTTAGGCTTTCTAGGGTTCATGTGATGCTTAGAATAAAACAATTATATGGATTAATGGTTTAGGGTTGATCTCCTAGGATTTATGTCACATGGTTTAGGGTTTAGGGTTTCTAGGTTTCATATGATGCTTAGAATAACAAATTTATATGGATTAATAATTTAGGGTTGATCTCCTAGGATTTAGGTCACATGGTTTAGGGTTTAAGTTTTTAGGGTTCATGAGATGCTTAGAATAACAAATTTATATGGATTAATGGTTTAGGGTTGATCTCCTAGGATTTAGGTCACATGGTTTAGGGTTTCTAGGGTTCATGTGATGCTTAGAATAACAAATTTATATGGATTAATGGTTTATGGTTGATCTCCTAGGATTTAGGTCACATGGTTTAGGGTTTCTAGGGTTCATGTGATGCTTAGAATAACAAATTTATATGGATTAATGGTTTAGGGTTGATCTCCTAGGATTTAGGTCACATGGTTTAGGGTTTCTAGGGTTCATGTGATGCTTAGAATAACAAATTTATATGGATTAATGGTTTATGGTTGATCTCCTAGGATTTAGGTCACATGGTTTAGGGTTTCTAGGGTTCATGTGATGCTTAGAATAACAAATTTATATGGATTAATGGTTTATGGTTGATCTCCTAGGATTTAGGTCACATGGTTTAGGGTTTAGGGTTTCTAGGGTTCATGTGATGCTTAGAATAACAAATTTATATGGATTAATGGTTTAGGGTTGATCTCCTAGGATTTAGGTCACATGGTTTAGGGTTTCTAGGGTTCATGTGATGCTTAGAATAACAAATTTATATGGATTAATGGTTTATGGTTGATCTCCTAGGATTTATGTCACATGGTTTAGGGTTTAGGGTTTTTAGGGTTCATGTGATGCTTAGAATAACAAATTTATATGGATTAATGGTTTAGGGTTTCTAGGGTTCATGTGATGCTTAACATAACAAATTTATATGGATTAATGGCTTAGGGTTGATCTCGTAGGATTTAGGTCACATGGTTTAGGGTTTAGGGTTTCTAGGGTTCATGTGATGCTTAGAATAAAAAATTTATATGGATTAATGGTTTAGGGTTGATC
The DNA here is from genome assembly GCA_007115665.2 of Sequoiadendron giganteum. Classification (NCBI taxonomy): domain Eukaryota; kingdom Viridiplantae; phylum Streptophyta; class Pinopsida; order Cupressales; family Cupressaceae; genus Sequoiadendron; species Sequoiadendron giganteum. Next base: position 197,052,200 of record CM021100.1, on the reverse strand, counting down.
TCCTAGGATTTATGTCACATGGTTTAGGGTTTAGGGTTTCTAGGTTTCATATGATGCTTAGAATAACAAATTTATATGGATTAATATTTTAGGGTTGATCTCCTAGGATTTAGGTCACATGGTTTAGGGTTTCTAGGGTTCATGTGATGCTTAGAATAACAAATTTATATGGATTAATGGTTTATGGTTGATCTTCTAGGATTTAGGTCACATGGTTTAGGGTTTCTAGGGTTCATGTGATGCTTAGAATAACAAATTTATATGGATTAATGGTTTAGGGTTGATCTCCTAGGATTTAGGTCACATGGTTTAGGGTTTAGGGTTTCTAGGGTTCATGTGATGCTTAGAATAAAAAATTTATATGGATTAATGGTTTAGGGTTGATCTCCTAGGATTTATGTCACATGGTTTAGGGTTTAGGGTTTCTAGGTTTCATATGATGCTTAGAATAACAAATTTATATGGATTAATATTTTAGGGTTGATCTCCTAGGATTTAGGTCACATGGTTTAGGCTTTAAGGTTTCTAGGGTTCTTGAGATGCTTAGAATAACAAATTTATATGGATTAATGGTTTAGGGTTGATCTCCTAGGATTTAGGTCACATGGTTTAGGGTTTATAGGGTTCATGTGATGCTTAGAATAAAAAAATTATATGGATTAATGGTTTAGGGTTGATCTCCTAGGATTTAGGTCACATGGTTTAGGGTTTAGGCTTTCTAGGGTTCATGTGATGCTTAGAATAAAACAATTATATGGATTAATGGTTTAGGGTTGATCTCCTAGGATTTATGTCACATGGTTTAGGGTTTAGGGTTTCTAGGGTTCATGTGATGCTTAGAATAACAAATTTATATGAATTAATATTTTAGGGTTGATCTCCTAGGATTTAGGTCACATGGTTTAGGGTTTAAGGTTTCTAGGGTTCATGAGATGCTTAGAATAACAAATTTATATGGATTAATGGTTTAGGGTTGATCTTCTAGGATTTATGTCACATTGTTTAGGGTTTAGGGTTTATAGGGTTCATGAGATGCTTAGAATAACAAATTTATATGGATTAATGGTTTAGGGTTGATCTCCTAGGATTCAGGTCACATGGTTTAGGGTTTCTAGGGTTCATGTGATGCTTAGAATAACAAATTTATATGGATTAATGGTTTAGGGTTGATCTCCTAGGACTTAGGTCACATGGTTTAGGATTTAGGGTTTCTAGGGTTCATGTGATGCTTAGAATAACAAATTTATATGGATTAATGGTTTAGGGTTGATCTCCTAGGATTTAGGTCACATGGTTTAGGGTTTAGGATTTCTAGGGTTCATGTGATGCTTAGAATAACAAATTTATATGGATTAATGGTTTAGAGTTGATCTCCTAGGATTTATATCACATGGTTTAGGGTTTAGGGTTTCTAGGGTTCATGTGATGCTTAGAATAACAAATTTATATGGATTAATATTTTAGAGTTGATCTCCTAGGATTTAGGTCACATGGTTTAGGGTTTAAGGTTTCTAGGGTTCATGAGATGCTTAAAATAAGAAATTTATATGGATTAATGGTTTAGGGTTGATCTCCTAGGATTTATGTCACATGGTTTAGGGTTTAGGGTTTCTAGGGTTCATGAGATGCTTAGAATAACAAATTTATATGGATTAATGGTTTATGGTTGATCTCCTAGGATTTATGTCACATGGTTTAGGGTTTAGGGTTTCTAGGGTTCATGTGATGCTTAGAATAAAAAATTTATATGGATTAATGGTTTAGGGTTGATCTCCTAGGATTTAGGTCACATGGTTTAGGGTTTAGGGTTCCTAGGGTTCATGAGATGATTAGAATAACAAATTTAGAATCACATGTACCCTTAATCCACAATCTTGTATCCCTTAAGTCACTCGCATAATTCCCCTTAAGCCATCCTCTTAGGACCCATTAAGCCATATCATAGGGTTCATGACATGCATCCCCTTAATCCACCCTCTTACACCCTTTAAGACATTCTATCAACTCCCCTTAATCCACCCTCTCGCATCCCCTTAAGACATCCCTTTAAAGGACCCTTAAGTCATATCCTATTACATGTACCCTTAATCCACAATCTTGCATCCCTTAAGTCACTCACATAATTCCCCTTAAGCCATCCTCTTAGGACCCATTAAGCCATACCCTAGGGTTCATGACATGCATCTCCTTCATCCATCCTATGGCAAAAATCATTTGAATTTGTATGGAATTTATAAGATCCAATTTTGTAACTTTTACTATATATTTACTTAAATGACTCAAAAAAATTATAGAACTACTTATTTACATTAATTATTTTTGTAGGTTCTCATCAAGTCGATCTATCATGCGATTGTCATTGAAAAATTATTTTATCAAGAGACTATGTAAATATCAATTTTTGGTCTTCACGTAAAAGTTGATAAGCTAAATAATTGGATATACATGTGCACACATATATGTTTCATCACGTTGTATAGTTGTATGATTTTCAATGAACTTATTAGTAACTTTTAAAAAAATCTCGTTCCAATTTTATAGATTATACATTTCATATAATTGTTCAAATATTTTCTAGAATTGGAAAATAGTTAAAATTACGTGCTCTTAATTTATTATGAATATAATCTAAACTATTTAAGGAATATTTTAATTTGTCACCTTTAACCATGTGATAAATTATATATTTATGAAATTTGATTGTAGAGATAAGAATTTATATAGTGCATGTATTACTTGAAAATTAGATAAAATATCTAGATCTACATATGTATGAGTGCATTAAATGATCAAAATGAACATAACATGATCATTATTGACTGCATATATATAATCATCACATTAAACTCATCTGATATAAATAAACAAAAATATGTATATGTCAAGTCCAACACATAAAAGTTTAAATAAAACTAGAGGTGTCTGGTCTATTTAAAATTTAAAACCATTTAACTATCAGGCTAATCAGTCAAATCAAGTCTCCTCTTTGTTCCAAGTAGATTAGATGTACCTACATCATGCTGTAAAAGAGTATAAGAAACTTGAAATTAGATTTAAATTTATTTATAAATTTTGATATAATTAAACATATTTAAACCTGAAAATATAAACTTTTGGATAAAAAAAAAAAAATTTAATTAAATATCTAGTAAATACAATTAAAATGATTTTTAGTACATGCATAAATTACCATATGATCATGTGAATCTACTGGAACATTTTGTTCAATGGGTAGCATAACTGTCACTTGAGAAGATCCAAAATGCCTGATCTACTATATCCTGCATATTCATATAAAGCAATCAATATGTTAAAACATCGAATATATATATATATATATATATATTTAAAAGATCTGTAAAAATTGTTTAGGATATTTAGTAAAGTTTACAACCTCGAATGATATGACCTCAAGATCATGCACCTGAGATTGCCCATGCATAAATGCTGACGATGTCTTAGGTGCACTTGCAATGGGTGTCTCATGAAATCCCTGCATATAGATGTACAACAATTTGTATAGATAATTCACGCATGTGTATGTAAATGTAAAAATTGTTTACAAATTTTTGAAAGAATGCACTTGAGCTGATGATGACTCAAGAGCGCTCACCACAACTTGTGGTTGGTCAGCACTAGGCACGCTCATCTGACCTCCCTGCATTTAGATATAATATATATCAATCACACATCATGTGTAAACATTCAAAATAAATTAGATATATATCCACACAAACTAAATTTAATATATATTGGTTTAAGTACCTGACCAAAAGGTGAGCCCATATCTACAACACTCGACATATAGACATGATCATTTTGAGTTTTAGGCATTGTCTGATCATGCATCTACACCAAACACTTATTGAATTAATATTGTATTATATATAATTTGATGTTATTATTTAAACATGAATTTTGCACATTCCAAAAAAAAAAATTAAGTTCAAAAGGTGAACATACCTGTGTAAGATGATGCTCAGAATATAGTAAATCCATAAATGACTCTGTCTCATACGCATGTGGGTCACCTGAAGTGGATGCCTGAGTATTCCTATTGCTCGAGCCTCCATGCTCTCTATTGACCACTTCATCTGCCGCATGTGAAGTCTGATGAGTAAGATGTCCTGAAAGTGAACTCAATGCTCCTAATGTCAATAGCATGGTTTGTTGCTGAAATTCAGCGGGAACACCAAGAGAAGCAGGAGGAACAATAGGAGAAATTGGAGCACATCGTTGAGGATCAACACATGCTCCTAATCTATGTTGGGGCATGCCACACCCAACTCCCTGAAATGACCTCATATCAAAATAGTTGGGTTTTAAACCCAACTCAAACTCTGCCCATAACTTTCTCAAAAAGTATAAGGGCACCTTAGAATTGCCATGTGGTGGAGTATCAAACACCATCCACCATCTATCCCAAAAATGTGCAGCTATTTGGGGGTGCCTACACCATAAAATTGAAATTCGTTTTTTGGTGGGTGGAATTGGTTGGCTAGTTTGGGGGTTAAAAAAATACTGGCACATGGCTTGTTTGGTAATTTTAAGGTCATTAATTTCTTTATAAGGCAATCCATCTACATAGAATTGTCTTCTCTCTTCTCTCCATTGATGGAACCTATCTAGGTCCACATCAATAGAGCGAACAAAATTGACAATAGTTTGCATCGTAGATGCAAACCGTGAGAGATGGGGGGGAATTCTAGGCTCATTTTTTATCAGATCTATATTTTCTTGAATCACCATAAGATTTGCCATAATGCTCTCTCTCAACTGATCTTGGTCTACTATAGGGGGTGGGGGGTTAGGAGGTGGAGGGTTTGGAGGCATGGGGTTTTCTTGTGGTGGTGGGTTTGGATCTATGGGATCTATAAGAATCTGTGGTTTAGGCATAAAATCCTCTATGCTAAATAGTGGATCCATGTGAATGTACAACCAAATGGCAGCTGCACATGTTGAACAATTAAAAAATATATATCAACAAACTAATTAAATAATGCACACAATTTGAAATATCTATTTAAAAATCACATCAATTGAATGTGCACAAATTCAAAATACAATTCATTTGAAGACCATTTGATTTATAACATTAAAAAATTCATAATGTTCATTAAAAATCCATAGCATGTACACATTAAAGTTTATAATTTAAGTTTGTACAAGTTTTGAAAATTTCAAGTTTGTGGTTTACAATTTGAGTTTTGGGTAAGGGTTTGTGTTCATATTTTAGAATGTAGGGTTTAGTGTCTAGGGTTTTCTTGATTAATGATATGTGATTATGTATGGTTTGGAGTTTACATATAGTCTGAAAGATATCTAGGTTTTATGATTTAGGGTTGATAGATAGGATTATATGGCTCATGATGTATACATATAAGGTTGTAGACATCTATTTCAAGATTTGGAGATTTTGAACTATATATGTATATTAGAATAACAATAACCATTAAGATCTAGAAATTAAAAAAATTGGTTATAAGGATACATTTAAACATATAATAATAGAAACATAGGAATCATGGTATTTGAAAAGGGGAAATGATAATAGGAGTTACCATAGAACACAAAATATTGTTCATATGAGAGACATAAAAGGTATGAGAATTATATTATTTTAATAATAAATTATTAAACAATAGTATAGTATGAAACTAAAGGATGCAAATAAATTAAAATTATAGTGATTAAAAGTAATAATTATGCAAGAAATAAGGAGGCCAAACTACCAATTCGGTAGGGTCAAATCCAAGAACTTGCAACCCAATCCTTCACCAATTATAGAATTTATAAATTTATACATTTTAATTTCTTGATTTTTTTAAAATTTTGAGTAATAATAATGAAGGAAAATTTATAAGTTGATGTTCTAGGACCCCCTTTGACAAAATGGTAACAATTGGCCTAGATTATGTTGAATCAAGAGTGAAGGAAATGAAAATTGAATATGTTATGACTAAAAGTCTATGGTTGTTATAACAAATTGAGGGAAATGCATTGTCTTGTGATACCTCACAATTATCACTACTAAAAATAAACTTTGTTGATCACACCTAAAGACCCCATTGTTATATAAGTTTGTAAATAAACTCTTTGAAAACTAAGATTGTGAGAAACATAAATTGAAGAAATAAGACTAAAACCCTATGTGTTTTAAAAATTCCACAAGTATTCATGATTTTTAAATCCTTATGAAACCATCAAAAACCTTAGGTACCTAAGTACGGGGATATTGGCTCAAATACATAGTTTCAAAACTAAAAAACTACTAGAGTATGGATTTTAATGACAACAAAACCCTAGAATAGAACAACCTTTACAAACATCATAAAAAATTTGAGGGAAATTCTCTATGATTTAGGGTGTAATGGACCAATATATATGCACATGATATATTTTTTTCAAGGATTTTTTAATATATATTGATTTAAATTGTATGCATGTGTGCATATGTATTTGTAAATGAATTTGTTGCATCCTCTTAAGTTGTGTTCTAGTTTAAGAACAAGTTGAACATATTGAATATGTTCATATAAACAACTTGAATATGTTTAAGAAAAAGTTCAAGAACACATAGAAGAACAAGTTGAACAAGAAGATGTTAAATAATAGATTAGAAAAACAATTGTTAGAGATGCAAAATTGGAGCATTCAGTTCAAGAAGACATTGCTAATAGATTTATTTTTCAAGTTTAAGATAAAAAAATTTAATGAATATAGATGAGGAATTTTTTAAAATATGATTTCATCTAGGGATATGTTGCCTTATATTAGAATTTCTATCACACTAATTCTAACTTGAACCATAGATGGGCTAATTATAACTTGAACCATAGAACCTAATTATAACTTGAACCCTAATGTATTATAACTTGAACTCTAACCCTAATGTTAATTAAATCGGGTATCATAACCTTAGTTGAACACTAACCCTAAATGCACATAAACCTTTTAATCATAAACCTAATTAAATATTGATTGAATGTTTAACTCTCACCAAAATTGCAACCATTTAACCCTAGACTCTTAATTTAATTTTGACCCCAACCCTAGAACCCTACACCAATTGAGTGGGCTAATTCTAACTCCAACCCTAACCTTCATCTTAAATTTTAATTCATAATTTCATAATCCTAACCCTAAACCTAACTCTAAACCTAGTTGAATACAAACCCTAACCTCAACCCTTACCCAAATATTTATCTTAGAACCCTAACCCTAGAATGAATTTTAACCCTAATTGAACTCCAACTTTAATTGAACCCTAGAAGTAGGTAATTGAATTATTTAATATTAAACAAGTAAACCTATTCATAACCCTAATTGTAATTTTGAAATCTAACTATAATATATATTAAAATTTAAGCCAAACCCTAATTGTACCCTAGCTTTAACCTAATTTTAACCTACAAATAGGGTTTTAGTTTACGTTTTCTAGGGTTTAGGTCCAAGGATTAACGGTCTGGGTAAATTAGTTTTTTAGAACCTACGGTTTAGGGTTTTCAAATTTGAAAATTAAATGTGTCAAATTTAGGTTTTCTTTTTGGTTTTCGATTTAGAATTTTATGTTGTTTGTTTCGTTGATGTTTTCAGTTAATTAAATGTAGTTTAAAAACTATTAAATATTAAATTAAAACAAACTAAACAAAAATAACTAAATAGCAGTTATAAAACAAAAATAATTAAATAGCAATTATAAAACAAAAATAACAAAATAACAATTATAATGCAAAAATATTGTAGAATTCAACCAACCTGGAGGTCGCTGAGGTCAGGTGTGTCGACGGGAGGAGGTGACATTGAAAATTTGGCAAATTTTGGCCCTCCAAAACGCTTACGCGATCTGCTTCACCTTCTGGCCCACAAAACTCGACTATGAAAATGACTTTCACAATCGCTTATTTAAAAAATTAAATAGTTTTTCGAAACGCGTATGCATTCCAAAATGCGTACGCGTTCATAACGCGTATGCATTTAGTAATGCGTATGCGTTCCAAAACGCGTATGCGTTATGAACGCATATGAGTTTCATAACGTGTACTAACGCGTATGCATTCCAAAATGTATATGCATTATGAACGCGTATGCGTTTCATAACGCGTACGTGTTTTAGGTTCGTGTCCTTGAATCGTAATGCGACGCGTTATGGATCTAAGATTGGGTATTCGATCCATAATGCGTATGCGTTTTTTGTGAGAAAAAAAATTTCAGCCGAAACTTCCCCTCTTCGTGGACCCAACTTCTTGCACTTGCTCTGTCCTTGCATGTTATTTTCATGTTTTTCATTCTCTTGCATGGTTGGGTGCCCAAGATTGCATGGGGGTGCATGAGATTGCATGTAGCCGTCAAAGCCATCAGAGACTTATGGAGCATTCAGGTTTGACTCAATTTGATTGGTTTTGGGTTAGGCGCCCATGTGAAGGCCATGTGATTATTGAATATTTTATTCCATGTTTATGGGTTGTCCACTAAGTAGGGCATGGGTTTTTCCAAGTGTTTTTCTTATTGTTTTGAGATACTTTTTGTGGTATTCTCTCCCACAAACTTCTATATATTGGATGTTAGAGTAATAAGTTATTATACTTAATTAATTTAATCATATTGGTTAATTAATTAAGTCACTTATTCCTTTAGGTTGCTTAAGCTAAACTTAGGCACATTAATAATTATTTATTAATTATTAAGTGTGCACACTAGGGTTTCATAATCTTAGGTTTTCTTGGTCTCCTCATAAGGATTGATCACATTGTAATTATCAGATCATTCAATAATTATTTCTGGTTTTAGCTTGCACATATTTGCTCTGAGGGTTTACAAAACATCCTCTTGTTTGTTCTAGATATCTGTTGCATGTGACAGGTGATTCTTGGGGACTGTGAGGTTGAGATTTATCAACACCTACATGGTATTAGAGCTCCAGACCTGTGGCTGTCTATTCGTGATTTGAAGATAACATCTTACAGAGTTTTTTTGTGTGCAAGGGTTTCAAGCTATGGTAGTTTTGGCCAAATCAGAGGATTTTCTATCATTTTTTGAGAGATTTTGACTTTGATCTCTCAAATGGTGCATGTTGGTGCAAAATGTATCTCATGGTTGCACTCAGAAGACCCAAAAACCCCTATTTTCATATAAAATATGATAGGGTTTACTGAAAATTGATTTTTTTGAGTTTTTGGGGGTTTTCAAAAACGTTGCCAGAAAAATCCGTATGGATGCATCGATTTTCGTGCCATATCTTTTTGACAGCCAAAGCATTTTTGAGTTGCCTCGGTTTCGTGCCATTTGCCTCAATTTTTGTGCCTCTTGATTTTCATGCTGCCTCGATTTTCATGCTATGAAGGTACAGCTGAATATTTTATTAATTTTTTAATGTTTAAATTAATAAAATATTTGGTTTAATGCCTAAATGAGCACTTTTAGTAAAATGATCATATCGTGGGAATACAATGTTGAAATTGGGTAAAAGAGATATCGTCGGAAAGCTGGTTCTGGGCACTATCCAATGGTGCAAGTTTGATTTTTTGGGTTTACAGTTTTGATGTATTTGTTTCTAGTCAAAGTTAGATGATGTTTTTGGCATTTCGGGAGGCATATCTTTTACGTCCGGACTCCGTTTTGTGCAAAAAAATAGGCGTTGGAAAGGTGTTATAGTTCTCTTTCCAGATCTACATTCTATTTTATAAGAAAATTTACTAGGTATTTTTTATACAACTTTGTGTGTTTTTACACTTTGCACAATTACTTGGACATTCTGGCACCTACATAGGATTTGTTTGCGTGGGATGGTTTATGTTGATATTATTTATCATGGCTGAGAGTATCAATATCTAATTTTTTAATTTGAGTGAGTATAATGGGTTTTTCTACTCACCCTTCAGTTGTATTTCTGGATAAAGATAATTATGAGTCATGGGGAAAGGGCATACTTACACATTGTAAGTGGCTCAATATTTTGCCTTATTTATATGATCTCATACCTGCACTAGACACATCAAGGGGTTTATTAGCATGGGTTATTGGTTGTAGTGTTGATTTTGACACTTTGAGTGTTTTATCCGACATTCATTGTCCTCACAGACTTTGGCAACATCTTTGGGATATTTTTGGAGACCCTAATATCTCTCCATTCCCAGAGAATCCCGCTGCAGATTGTCTCATCCCTCTTGCAGATATAGATTTCATACCCTATGATAACCGTACTCTAGAGTAGCTTGAGTATCTTACAGGTCTTGCATGTGTCGATGGTTCAGAGACTTGTATTCATGTTCCCACTCTTTAGATTGAGACTTCATCAGCATCTCCTGTTGTTCCTGATTTAGTGCAGCAGGGCATCATACATCTTCTAGACATAGCTACTTTGGACTCTTATCTTGCAGACATATCCTTTTTGTTTGTTGAGTCCTATATTGCAGATTTGGAGGATTATTTTGAGGACATTCATCTCCTCTACCTTGATAGTCAGGTTATCATTGTACGCCCACCATTATCAGTGCATTCAGAGGTTGCATTTCAAGATTCTCCACATCAGTTTGGATTTGACATCATTTGTTTCAGTTCAGACAACGAGATTCTTCAGCATCCTATCATGGCACACATCTTGAAACAGATTGTTTCATCACTCTTCACAAGGTTTCTTCGTCATCGTCCTTTGGATCCGTTTCTTCCCAAGGGGAGGAATATCATTTGCCGCTTCAGGATCTCCTTTTGGATTCTACATCAGGCATCTACCATTGTGACAGAAGTTTCTTCATTGTGGGGGGCCTTCTTCTCTCTTTCTATCTCTCCTATGGAGACCATTGTACATGTACTTATATGATAGAAGCTGTCTATGGGGGGTATCATGTAATCCACCTCCTATCCTTCTTTCATTAGTGCATTGTATTCCTTTCTTTGCATTCTATTTTGGGGAGGAGTTTTGTTCCCACCGGGTTTTCTCCTTTACCCCGTTTCATTTAGTTTGCATTGCTTTTGTAAATGGGTACTTGATCAAGCCTTTGTTGTCGGGACCCATCTTTGCTTTCATGCATCTTTTTTCTAGTGTTTTAGCTACTCCCTAAGTTCATCTTAAGGGAGGGTGTTAGAGTAATAAGTTATTATACTTAATTAATTTAATCATATTGATTAATTAATTAAGTCACTTATTCCTCTAGGTTGCTTAAGCTAAACTTAGGCACATTAATAATTATTAAGTGTGCACACTAGGGTTTCCTATTTTTTAGGTTTTCTTGATCTCCTCATAAGGATTGATCTCATTGTATTTTACACTCTCTGATTAATACATTTTAAGCTTTCAGAGCACCCTTACTTTTTTGTCTCCAATATCTTCTTTTGTGGTAGGTTATTTGCATGCAGGTGATCTTTGGGGTCTGTGAAGTTGGATTTCACAACTTCTACATTGGAGCCTTGGGATGGTGGTTTTGTATGAGTTCTTTGTAGGTTGTCAAGACGATGAAGTGTTGCTAGATTGTAGGGAGGATTGTTGTATTGATTTACTTCCTTAAAGATTAATACAAACACTGGATCTCTTTGGATGTGGAGGTTTTTTTGGCAAGGATTTATCCATGTATATCTTGTGTCACTTGTGTTGATGACTTGTGGTATTGCATTTTTTTTTTCATTATTTTTTTATGGTAATCTTGTAAACATAATTTTATATTTTCTACCACATATTTAAGTTCATATTGCTGAAAGTTATACCTTGATTTCCAACAGTCATCTCATGCAAACATATCCTTTCCAATTGCCAAAACATCTAAGTAATTAAGTAGAAAATGAAATCACAAAAATAGAATAAAATCTACCTAGGGAAGATTCTGGAAAAAGTGCATGAATGAATCTAAAGAGCTCTAAAATACCTTTCCAACGTCAAAAGAATCACTAAAATCAAAGATGTACAAGAAAAAATATGAGCTCCAAAGTAGAAAATGATAATATTATTTTGACTAAGAATAAAATGAACCAATAGAAAAATCTTATGATGGGACTTTCATTATTGGAAAGTATGCGAAACCAAATTTTTGATGATATCTCTTTTTCTCGATTTTAGCATCATATGCCCAAGTTATGCTAGAAAGAAAAAAAAAAATATTTAGGACAAATGGGGGCTAGGAGGGGTCTTGAGACCATCCATATAGTTGACGTCGTGTTGATGTCAGCATGACATCAACAAATATTCACTTGCTGCCAAAAATAATGGTGACTTGTAAAATATCTTGATCACTAGTATATTTTATTGTCACCCAAAATATCCTTGAAAATATTCATATGCCAAAAACCTTTGTCGAAAAAGTGGGTGTGCTAGATTTTCTCGTTTCTAGTGCTAGAATTGATGGTTATTGTAAAGTGATAATGCCGCCAAGGTTGGAGACCAACCGACGTGATGGTTGCCTAGAATTTTTGGCCTGCTAGTGGGATGGTGGGGAGGCGTGGGGCCTACATTGGTTGGTGAGTTGTGCAGGCTGCCAACAAGATATGGATCCCTATAAATAGCCACAAGATTGTCAAAGCCTTATTTTATTTTAATTTTTTATGATTTTTATTTTTCTGAATTCAAGAAGCTTTTTTTATTTGATTTTTGTTTTGGAAAATTTTGGATTAAAAAACATAATTTTTAAACCCCAAATAAAATCATACCAATTAGGCCATATAGCTAACACAAGGCTTGCATAGATTGCCTTGAGATTTTTGCAGCTCTTTTTTTTTTTTTTAACTTCTCTAAATTTGGTGAATTGGTAGGCATTCTTAGGGCTTTAGTCATTTTGGATCCAATGGTGATGCTCATTTTTATCTAGGGTGAGTTGATTTATCCCTCAAGGTTGGATCTCTTAGAATTCAAACAGGAAGTCACAAATTTGGTGCTTTAATACCATGTTGGATTTGATAATGAACCCCACAATTCCCAGGAATCGCCTTTGACCAAACGACTATCACATCTAAAAATAAAAGGCTATGATTGAGTGTTATACAACCTTGAGAGAAAAATTAATCCACACAAGCATCTAATATGCATTCTTTATTGAATAATGAATGTGAACAAATACAATGCACAATTATAAATTCTTATAAAATAAAAAAGAAAATCCTAGATGAGGATTTGATTAGATTGTGACAAATGTCCTAATCCTATGCAATAAGACAACTTGACCTATAAATAACCCAGTCTAATAATAAAAAAAAATTCTTAAGTTTAGCTTAAGTAATTATTTAACGTAATAAGGGACATAATTATTAATTAATGACTAATTAACCATTAGTTGATTTTCTTAATTACTCCAACATCATAGATAGGTAAATTTGAACAAGGTCAAATTTAAGTTATTATATTTTATTTTGAAATGTAAGATTAAATAAATTACTAGATGGATTGTAATAAAATTTTAGGGTTAGAGTGTTCACCTTGCATCTGGCGACCCTCAAACTCTCGATTACATGACAATGTCAAGTCCATAAGTATGCAACTAGTAAATAAATAATAAATATAGTACATGTGAATAATTTGGCCTTATATGAATGGAAATATTAAAACTCATATTGGATGTTGAACAAGTTAATGGTGTGCCTTCAACATCAATACATGTCAGTTAGAGTGTCCATACATCTTCCATTGAGGTAGGATTGACTATTTTTAACCATTAAATATTTGTAAAATAACATTAGGTAGATTTTGGTAATTTGATATTGTTGTTTCATTTTTAGATGATAACACCTATTGATGCTCCTCCTCATATTCATACCATAATCAAGCATGGTGTTTTCAAGGTAGTATCATCTTTGATGCCTTTGACAGAGGTATGAGCAAGATTAGTAAATTTCATATTAAATATATTTTTTTTTATCTATATATTATTGAAAACTTGGATGATATTCATGTGTAGTTTAATTTTTATATCGATTATTCCCACAAGGATTCACAACTCTAGACCATGAACATGTCCCTCTTATGAATGAAGATCCCGACAAAAATTTCTTTAGAGAGATTATGATTTTGTGGTAAGTGATTATTCTATTATAGGTCACTCTATAATTCATTTTTTTATATATTAATGTGTATACTTTTTATTTTATTAGGTAGAGGTCTAGAGTAGTTTTGAGAGGAGGTCAAGTTAACAGGTTTTAAAGAAATTCTCATTGCATGCATCTCCATCCAATTGATATTCAAATGTGGCTCATGATCTCTTCCCTTTCCCTAGAGGGAATTAATTATATTAGGGTCCTTTGTTGTATATCTATATGGTAGTTTTGTATATATATTTTTATATTAAAAACATGTGAAATTATACACCTACATGGCCTATATGTATTTCTTTTATATATATATTGTACTTTTATAGACACATAACACCTATATTGATTTTTTGCTAATATAGATTTGGTTTACCAATCTCATCCATATTTTCTATAAATTATTAATTGAGTAAACAAATAATTACATAGGTAAAAAGAGGGAATAGGACATGTGTTTGATAATAAATGAGGTTTTTGTTTTGACATTTGGTTCTAAAACTTCCTTGGGCGCTAGGGAGGCCAACCTACCTATTTGAATACCACAAATTCTCTAGCTGGGAATTGAGGGAAATCCTCTCGACTTCTTCAAACCTTATCTCCTTGGTTACCCCTATAAAGGCCCCAATCAACAACCTCCACCTCCTAGATGCATGCAAGATGCTAGAACTACTACTATAGGTTTCTTAACTTCCCCAAACTGACCTTTATCCTCTTCAACTACCCTTTAAATCCTTAAAAATTCTACTTGAACACATATAGGACATATTTTCCAATGCGTTTGAACTAAGATCTAGGTTTACTTATGGCATTGGATAAGGCCTTCCTTTCAAGGAATCTTCAAAAACCGCTTTTATAACTTCAAACTAATCGCTTTGTTTTTCTCTTTCCATGCTAGATATTTGATCAAGAATGATGATTGTGTGAGAGAGATATATTATTTTCATAACATATTTTCATTGTGATTTGGTCATGTATTATGTATAAACTGTCAATACTTCCCTTTTTATGTATTTTGATGAAATTCCTCATGGTCTCATACATAACCTTCTTCATCTTTCTATCTAACTATGCACATGCATGTAGACTACAATCACAAATGTATTTAACGACTATTCAAATCCATATGACTATCATGTGTGTCTTAGAGAGGTTTAATTTTAATTCGACTCATTTTTCCTTTTTAAATATCAAAATAGGCCTTCCTATAGATTGAACCTCAGAACATCTCTTACAAGTTTATGAAATAAAACTTTACTAAATTTTCTTCACTGTCTTTCATGAGTCTTTACTTACAAACACTATCCTTGGCTTAGTCATCTTGGCTTTATAGGTTATCTTCATCATCCATGTAAAGTCACCTAGAGACATAGAGATCACTATCATTATGATTTTTAGACAGTTATCTTTATCATATCTTCAAATCTCTAGCATGCTCTTGAATCTTATTTATTCACCACTCATTCAACTCAACATACCACTATAATATTTACATAATTCTCTCCATTTATTGTTATCATTTATAGTTGATTTTTTGGAATGTTTGTTCTTTATCTCATGGTAGGACTTCCATTATCATTTAGTCTTGCATTCAATACCATCCTCTTGACTATTCAGTATCATACATTTTGTAGGGTGAGGAAATCTATGGACTATGTCACTTGATTTAAAAACTAGTCATTTTTTAGTTGATTGTGGATTGATTTCTTCTAATAAATGTCATACATTTAAATGTATTATCACTATTAGGACTATATTACTATAAGGAACTTTTATAAAACTCCTTGTCATTATTGACCTCTATAGGTCATGTTGACTATCCTTGTCTACCATTTATCCATATTGGATCATTAGTTGCCCTAGAAGCTTCTTGAATCACTATTATTCATTATCATTTCATTAATTTTTTATTTTGCAAGTGTTGCCTTAATGGATTGGTCATTTGAAAGTCCACTCATTTTATTTCCTTTTTAAAGTTGTTTTCATGCTAGGTCATTATAATTATGAGTAATGACTGTGTTTAGATACACTATGCATGGCTCTTCTTGTGGTCAAAGTATTCAAGACAAATCCTACATATATGTATTCCAATCACACCTTGACTAAGGTATATTATCCTCTAGTATGCCTATTTATACTAAAACTAATATTATTTTTTACCTACAGGTGAGTAGTGGTTTAAATGCAATTTTTGGACTATCATCTAAACAAACCTCCATCTCGTTGATCCTAATTTCATCGAACTCTTAGGCTCTTAGAATTTGGATACACATCTTATACTATGCCCTTGTGACTATGTTTCATATTTAACTAATGTCATATGTTCATGGTATCATGTTGAATGTCCTTTCATTATTTCTCTTAGAATTGTCAACACAATTTCCATTTCATATATGTGAGTTGTCTTCTTAGGTCTCCATGCTTCTTTCTTTAACACATGTCATGGACTGTCATTTCATTATTTCTCTTTCTTTTCATGGAACCTTGTACCTTCCTCATGACCTCATCATTTCCTGAAGACCGCTACCCTTCACAATAATTTCTATTTTGACGCTATTCTCTTCCTTTTAGGTCTCCTTATAGTGTGGTTTGAAGGCCACCATCAAATATTTGATAAAAATGTTATGAATCTCTTCTAGTACCATGAACTATCATTCCATAGTCCATCATTTGAATTGCCATGTTAAGACTACTATCATAATGTTGTCTATATCATATTGATAACTATTTTTCACAACAAGGCCTCTAGTTCATGGGTAAAACTACAAAGCTATGTCACACTTTTATAAAGGAAACAACCAACACTGATCCAACTTTTAAACCTAAATCACTAAAAAAGGGATATATGTTTTGAATTTTGAAATGATGTAAACTAATAAAATGTGTATTTTTTAGTATATTTTATGTTTATATTTTTTTCGAAAAAAATAAAAAAATTTGAATATAGTTTTTTATAGATTGACACTATAATTTATTTGTTGATAAAATGCTAAAAAATGAAGTTACATGAGATTTCAATTTTATATAGTGAAATATTTTTTTTTTCCTTCAAATTTTTTGTGTGTATTTACAATTTAAAACTTTAGTGCATGGATATATTTTTTCTAATTTTGGTAAATATATATTTTTAGATAAATATTAAAATGTGTGTGTATTAAAACATAGCTATTTCCATTCGACGCCAACTTTTATATTAACCGTTTATATAAAATAGAAAAAAAATACACCATCTTGATATAGATTCTTTTATCTATTGCACCATATTTTTTTCATTTTTTTAGTAAGTTTTAGCATTTTTCTTGACATGGTAACCAACCTAATATTTTATGCTGATAACCTAATTTCAATCAAAATAAAAAATAAGATATAAATTAAATTAAATTATATCTATATATTAGAAAGCTACACTTATGGTTCTACAAAAGGGTATTTTTACATTTTAAAAAAGTGTTATTTATATGCATAGAATTTGTTGAAACATCAAAAATTTCAAATTATTTCATTTTTTGGTAAATTAGCCTCAAAGTGGTACTACATATGCATTTAGCCAATAATTTTAGTTGTAAAAGTTTTGGACATATCTAACTTATCTAAAATGAGTCTTATTAGATCATATGTTTGACAAAAATTGATTTTTAATTAGGAATACTTAAATTCACTTGTGCTGATATGTTGGATGAAAGTGTGACACGGGTTTATAATTTTAACCTCATTGAACCATCCATCTTGACATGTTGGCATAATCAGTTGGGCCCCATAAAATATAGAATGCAAAAAATCATGTTTCTACTTTACAATGCTCTCAACTGATGCTTTTTTGTAAGAATGGATTTATTTTTGGAATGTTGAAATTATGTTCAGTAGACTAGAATCAAGATAGGATGTTGTAGAGGGACCCTATATCCACCTATAGTTTCATATATAACATTTATAGGTGCCATGGATTCTGAGAACTAGTTTGTTATAGTTTTGTAGTTTTTGGCACTTACGTCTCTTAAGAGACTTTGTTGGAATAGTGTAGCCTAGAATGAGAGACAAAAGGGTGAAAATAGGGTATCCCCTAGTGTTCACCCAATAAAATTGACATATTCACACAATTAGTTGGCCCCTACAAGACAAATATCTCAAAATATGACTCTTGGCAAGTTTTTGTTGAATGCAAATTATGCTTTTTGCATTATTTAATCCATCATTACCATAGTAAAATGGTTTGGAGGTTAAAAAAATGAGAAATAATATTATGGAGGGACCCTAAGTGCAGTTGTAGGTTTAGACAAAAAATTTGTACATGCCATAAATTTTGAGAACTGATTAGTCATAGTTAAGCAATTTTTTGCACTTAGGTCTCTTAAGAGACTTTGTCAGAATAATGTAGCCCAAAATGTTTGGAACAACTTGGGTAAAAAATAGGGCCTCACCTTAACATTCATCCACACACCCCAATGTTTTCACATAGTTGTTTGGGCCCTACAAGACAAAGAGATCAAAGTATGGCTCCTAACAAGTTTGTGTTGAACACAAATGACGCTTTTTGTAACATCTCCTCCATCACCACGATCAATTGGTTTTGAGATAAAAATATAAGAGAGGTTATTATGAAGGGTCCCTACATGAAAATATAATTTTAGGAAAAACATTCATAGGTGCCACAAATTTTGAGAACCGGTCTGTCATAATTTGGTATTTTTGGCACTTGAGTCTCTTAAGAGACTTTGCTAGAATAGTGTGGCCTAGAGCGATCAGGTGACCTAGGGAATGAATAGAGGAATTTCATAGAATTCAATCACTCACCTAGAAATTTTGGCATAGTTTTTTTTCCCCATGATGTATGAAACATAAAATATGGCTACCAACAAGTTTTTGTTAAACACAAATGATGTTTTTTGTAACATTTTATCCATCATCACCACGATCAAATAGTTTGGAGATAAAAAAATATGAGAGAGGTTTTGTGGAGGGATAATAAATTTAGTTGTAGCTTTAGATAGAATATTCATAGCTTCCAAAAAATTTAAGACCCAATTTGTCATAGTTTGGTGGTTTTTTACAATTATGTCTCTTAAGAGACTTTGTCAAAATAGTGTGGCTTGGAATGATTGGGAGATTTGGGGAATGAACATAGGCCTTACCTAGCATTAACCCACCCAACTAGGCATGTCGATGTAGTTAGTTTTTCCCCATGACACACAAAATTCAAAATATACTTCTTGCCTTATTTGCACTGCTCTCGATTGACACTTTTTGCAAGAATGCATTTGTCATTGGTATGGTCAAACAGTGTTGATCTAAATATAACTGGGAGAGGTTAATACGGAGGAACCCCATATCCACTTGTATATAAAAAAAAAACATTTCTACATGCCACAAGATCTAGTAAATAATTTGTCAAAGTTTGGTTGTTTTTTATTAGGGCTCTTAAGAGACTATGCCAAAATAGTTTACTCTAAAACAATCAGATGAGTTTGGGAACAAATAGAGGCCTTCCCTAGTATTCACTTGCCCAAGTGGATTTGTTGGCATGGTCAATTTTTCTCCATATTGCATAAAATACAAAATATTATTCTTGTCATATTTGCATTGCTCTCAGCTGACACATTTGGCAAGAATGTATTCATTGTTGGCATGGTCAAACGATTTTGATTTTACCATAATTGATAGAGGTTAACATGACCCCATATTCACTTGTAGATCTAGAGGAAACATTCCTATGTGTCATGAGATCCAATAAATAATTCATCATAGTTTGACAATTTTTTTTACTATTAGGGCACTTTAGAGACTATGCCAAAATAGTGTACTTTGGAACGATTGGGTGATGTAAGGAATGAGCAAAGGCCTTCCATAGAATTCACCCACCAGCCTATATGTGTTGGTGTAATCATCTTTTTCCAAATTATGCATGAAACATTATATATGATTCTTTTCATATTTAAATTGCTCTTAACTAACACTTTTTTCAAGAATGCATTTGTTGTTGGTATGGTCAAACAATGTTGAGTTGATAAAAATGAGAGATGTTAATGTGGAGGGACCCTATATCCACTTGTAGTTCTATACAAAATATTCTTGTGTGCAACGAGCTTCAATAACTACATCATAGTTTGGCTATTTTTTGCACTTACATCTCTTAAGAGACTTTCCTAGAATAGTGTAGCCTAAATGATTGGGTGATCTAGGGAATAAATAGAGGCCTTATCTAGCATTAAAACACTCACTTAGACATGTTGGTGTAGTTTATTTTTCAACCCTATGCCTTCCTATAGCTATATATTGGTGTGTACTACCCTAGGAAACTAAAATATTTCATTTTTCTAACATGTATTAATGAGATTTTATGATATTGTGGGCTGTTATGACTCTCCCAATGTGATGGTGGACTACTATGTGGATGATGATAACTT